>JAPYZC010001604.1:0-70457 GCA_030522665.1 Ichneumoninae sp. A BG-2022a | reverse complement strand
TCGGAATACGTATGAATTTTTTCAGATTTTTATCTTTATTTTGATTTTTCTTGTTTTTTACATGGAAAAATGTACAAAAGTCAAAATAAAGATAAAAATGTGAAAAAATTCATACGTATTCCGAAAAGTGAACGAATCATTTTCATTAAAAAAAAAGTTGAGTTACCTCATATTTTGCTGAACAATTTTTTTCAACAATTTGTTACTATCATTTTGAAATTATTATTATTATGTAAAAATAATCTTTTCAATGCCTATAATAAGTATGCATTTTTTCAAGTATGCATTTTTTCAGATTTTTATAACATTGGGAAGTGTTTGCAATTCTTGCCCGAATTTCTCGAATTTAGGCAAAATGAACACCACTCGCTCCAACGTCCTTAAATGAGCGAGTGTTCTTCGACGAGTGTTCCATCCGAAAACTCCGCCGCAGAAAAACGGACGCACTGATAAAAAAGTACAGTTGAATCAACTAAGATTCGGGCAAGGATGTTTGTTGAACTAACTAATTTTTTAGCTGTATCAACAAAATCTTTAGTTGAACGTCCCTGCCCGAATCTTAGTTGATTCAACCGTATTTTTTTATCAGTGCGGATATAATAATTACGCGGCTATAATAATCGCGTGGAGAAACCGCGAGATGGACGGAAGACGGAGCAAAAAAAAGAGAGGTAACTCTAAGTAACTCAAGGAGAGCAAATAAAGTGCATAAAAAAATTAGATCATTTTTTTTAGGAGTAATGAAAAAAATTAATAAAATCAGCCCCAATCTGGGGAGGTCAGCGGCGAAGTGGGCGAAGGGAGAAATCTTATTATCCCTGCTTGGCCCTTCGCTTTACGGAAATTCGCGACGGAATCGCGTTGCGTGTTGTCCGCTGGCGATGCAGTCATAAACAAGCTGCCCATTAATTTGCCGACGAAGGATGATGCGCCGAATATCCTACGGAAAGCTGCCCCCTCGCAGGATTGGGGCAGGGATTCCGCGTCCGACGATACAAGGTAGCGAGCGCGCGAGCTGCACAGCCGCGAAACGCCGAAGGAGCGCGGGACGGCTAACCCGAGGATAAAATAAGTTTAGGGGCGTGAAATTGGCAGTAATTTTACAAGCCATAACGATCTACTAAATCTGTAAAATAATTAAGGGCGCAGATGCTTTCGTGTCGGGTGTTCGAGGCTCCGGGCTCGGTAATTTTGCGATACCTTGTCCTACCTTTTCTATTTCGTGAGACCGAGCTTGTGGGCACAGACGGGGCAAAATGGGGTGGTAGACGAGGCCGCTCGAATTCGTTCGGACCTACGAATTCAATGTCTGCTAGACATTTTTTATTTTTATTAAACTCGTATTCATTATTTTCGGGCAAATTAAAAAGAATTGTAGTTCGGGGCAAAATGGGATAGCTCCAAACCTTGCCAACGATACGAAATCTAACATTCCTTCAAATCGCCCCTTTGCGACTGGACAAATGATCTATTTTACGGATCCCTCCCTACGGATTTAGCACGAAATAAATGTTCGGCTAATTAAAAAAAAATATATTTATTTCTGATATTATTAATTATATATAAATAATGTTAAATATTTAGATCTAGTAAATCAGAGATGGGCAGTAGTTGAAGTGCATGGTAATTGTTTGGTACTTCAAGAGCTTTTTTATACGAATCCAAGTATAGAATACAAGTACTTTTTCTATCAGTATATGATTATCTGTCTAAACTTTTGAATAAGTATCATTTTAAGGAGGGAGTCTCGCTGCGCGCTGTCTTCGCATAAGTTCGACAATAATAAGAGAAAATTGCAAGTACTTCTTGATGGTGTAAGAATCTGAAAAAAATCATGTATACTAAAGGTAGTGAGAAGATTAATTTTGCATAATAATAATTGCAAAATGTTATTAACAAATTCATCAAAAAATTAATTGGTTAATATATTACCCGGCAAAAAAACTTTTTTTATGAAAATGATTCGTTTATTTTTCTGAATACGTATGAATTTTTTCAGATTTTTAAGTAATCGTTGATTTTTGTTCGATAAAAAAAAAGCTTCCTCTATGAGGAAGCTTTTTTTTAAAAAGAATTCCATGAAAGTAACGAGAAGGATCCATTTTTCGTTTTTTTAAATGGAATTTCTTTATGGATTTTTTTATGAAAAAAAGTTAAGAATATATTATAAACGAAATTTTCGGTTACCGATTTTTTACAACGAGGAAGGCATGTACAAATTGCTTTGCACTTTTTTTAACCCCTAGATAACGCTTAACGCTACGAACCTAATTGGGAAAAAAAAAGTACTTGGAATGAAGTATTTTTTAGTACTTTGTCCGTTTTCGAACACTTTGGTACATTTTTCTAAAAAAAAAACTACACAACCCGCTATGCCCCACATCTGCCGCGTCGTCACTGTGCCCCGCCCTGCCCTGCGTAAGTACACATCACGCCCCGTTAAGAAAAGGTCCTCCACACGTTTCACAATTTACTACCGTACTGTATTATTTTTCCGAAGAAAAATGTATACAATTCCATTGTATACCGATCGATCCCGAGTCAAAGAGAAGACGCGTCGGGAATAAATATATTCCCACAGTTTCGGAGGACGGTGATCGTGTCCCGGACGTAGGACGATCTCACGACGCTCCACTTTCACACTCCGACAAGGGATATATATTATTCTATCGTCGTCGTCTTCGGGCCCGGCGTGTATAATCATCCAGCCCGATTCACGGTGCAACATCTTTTCTTGAGGCAGCGTCTGCTGCACTTTGCGAATCACCCAATACGGTTGTACACACAAACCCGTGTCCGCGTGTCGCCGTGTGTCTTTGCAAAGGACCGTGTATGCAACCGAGCCAGCGTGTGTGACACTTTGTATCAACCGTCACTTCAACGTGTGTTACATTTTGTATCAACCGGCACGTCAACGCGAATGACAATTTGTATCTTCCGTCGAGGAGCCGCGTTACATTGTAAACCGCCGAGGGGACTTCCGGTCACGCGAGTCGGACGTACCAAGTGTTGGCACTCGAAGACAAAATTTCTCCATTAACGGCACCGAGCAATTTTCATTCAATTGTTATCGAACAGAAAAACTTTTTTTTGTTCTTTTTCTTATTATTTTTTTTATCGACTGTTCTGTGTTGTATCGCGCAGTAAAAATGGTACCAATGTTTCTTGTCCACAAACGTTCTACAATTGTTTTATTGTTAATTTTGCAAAAAAAAAAGTCTTGGCCATTTTACAAAGATATCTCAATTTTACGAATACAACAAAATAATTGTGGACGTTTGCGGACAAAAAAGGTTTGTTAAATGTGCAAATATTTTTTACTGTGTAGTACATGTAAAATCAAGCCAGCCCGTGTGAGAAATTGTATCTACGATTACGGGACTTCCGGTCACGCGAATTAAAGGTTATTATAAAAAAAATAAATAAAATAAAATCCAACAACAAAAAACATGATTTTTTTAAATTGACTAATGCGGATAAAATTCTCGATCGATGAGCTATCCAAACAGTATTATTTACTCTGGCTGCCAAGTTGTTTCGTGAAATCAACCCCGGAAACGTTGTAGGCGAAACGGCGACCAGTTTAACTCGGCGGGTCACAGAAGAGCTCAATTGTGCGCGATTCACGGTACAACGTCCGTTCTTGAGGCATGGGGCAACGGGGCAAAACGGGGTTTTTGGGCAAAACTAAATTTTCCAATAATTTTTGGATCGGACAAGGTGGCAAAACTGGGCAGAAAAGCCTGATGCATCCGATAGGGCGGATTCGGGCATCCAGAAATTATTGGAAAATGACGTTTTCCCCAAAAACCCCGTTTAGCCCCGTTGCCCCATTTTGCCCCGCTCTACCCTACACACAAACCTGTCTAGGTGCGCGTGTGTGTCTCTGTCTGTGTTGATAAGCACTTTCGATGCAATCAAGCCAGCGCGTGTGACAATTTGTATCTACCGTTACGGAGCCGCATTACATTATAAACCGCCGCGAACACTTCCGGTTTCGCGAATCGGACGTATTGCAACGACGGACGTATTGTAACGGTTATTGCTTAAAAAAAAAAAAATTGTCCAATGACCCGACCGAGCAATTTTCATCGAATTATTACCGAGCAGAAAAACATTTCTTTTTTTATTGACTAATCTATGTGGAATTCTCGATCGGTGGGTTTTGCGAACGGTATTATTTACCGTATGCGCTGGCTGGAAGGTTGTTTGGCGAAATCAACCCCGGAAACGTTATGTGCGAAACGGCGACCAGTTTTGAGCTCGGCGGGCCACACGCGAGGGTTGTAAAACGTCGGAGACGACCCGGTAACGTAGCAGCTCGGTAACTTACGTGAGAGTACGGAACGGGCGAAATGAACCAGGAGCGACCTGGCAATCACCGGTGTGGCTCGTCGAACCTCCTGGTTCGAAAACTCTAAAAAAAAACACCCAACTGCGTACGTTGCTAACGATCCGCGACCAACGCGCGACTCCATCGATGCTTCTTTTAAGGCAGTCCTTGCAATAGTGTTCACTTCGCATAAGTTTCAAGGAAATGAAAGGGAATTGCAAAAACGAAAAGATTAATTTTGCATAGTAATAATTCCAAAATGTTATTAACAAATTGATGGAAAATAAAATTGTTCAACAAATCTCTCGGAAAGACAACTTTTTTTTAATAAAAATTATTCGCTTTGAATTTTGTGACTACCTATGTTTTTCCATATAAAAAAAAATTGAAAGTCAATTTTAAAATCTGAAAAAATCTATACGTATTCAAAAAGTGAGAAACACTTTCATTTAAAAAAGTTAGGTTTCCGGGAGATTTGTTGAACAATTATATTTCTCATCAATTTGTTGATAACATTTTGGAATTATTAATATGTAAAATTAATTTTTTATTTAGATTTGTATACCATCCAGAAATGTTTGCAATTCTCTGAAACTTATGCGAAGTGAATACTATTCGCAAGGACTACGTTAAATGAGCGAGTGTACTTCGACGAGTGTTCCATCCGAAAAATGCGACGCAGAAAAACGGACGGGAAGAAGTGATGATAAATAAAAAAAAAATCTCCAGCGGGACGTTGAACGAAGTAAGTTAATTACCGGACGGGACGGTGGACTCTCATCGGGCAGAGAGAAAATCGCGACAGGGACTAATGTATTACCGAATAAATGTAAATCAATCGGCACTTCCTCGAAGGGACTGGAATTTTTTTTTGGCGTTATGGATTTCGGAGTTTGGACGAGCGAAACCTGCTCGAAAAGTGGGCGGTTACCAAGGATGGCTGGCCCAACGTAAATAACAATCAGACTAACACGTGTGTCATCTCGTTAGCATAAGGCAGTAAAGCGAGGCTGGCAGAAATTTTCGGAGCGTTAAATCGGATAAGGTCCCGAAATTATCCGGGCTTACGGAGGTCGAAGCGCTTCACACTAGTCAAATGAGGGCTACATTTTTAAAGTCCTTCATACAAACTTTTACGCATCTATTGATTATAGTGGATGGTTATTTGTATTACAGAAAATGTTTTTAAGGTGCTCTACGAATTCACCATTTAGATATTCGATAGTTTTTTCCGTTAAAAAATTACAACTGTTTATTTACGAAGGATTTTGTGGATAGGTAAACAAAAGGTCGTCAAAACTGAATGGACATAAATAAAATTTACATTAAAATTTAAAAAAAATTAGCATAAATCGGTGAAGATTTTTATAAATCGTTAGCAATTAATGTTTTTCTAGGTTAAGGCCGACTTCTGTAATATAAATAACAATCCACTATAATCAGTACATGCGTGAAACTTTGTGTAAATTATTTTTTAAATGTAGAACTCATTTGTTTACGTGTGAAACGCTCCGACCTCGTAATTTAGCGCTACGAAATTTCTACGAAGTGTCAATTTAAGAAATAAAATGAATTAAAAAATTCCGATGCGTTCGAGGGTTGGATGCAACACCCCATTACCATAATAGAAAAAAATGCATCGGTGATGAAATATTGATGAAAAACAAAATTCTCATTAGTTTATCAAAATTAGTAATTTAATTAAATATCTCTATGAAATAAACCTTTTTTTGAATTTTTCAATCAATGTTATTTACATTTCCGTTTACCTTAAAAAAATTTAAGTCTCGGATGATTCGCTTCGAATAAAGTCCAAACACGTTCTCAATTTTTACAACCGTGCGTTCGACATTTGCAGGCTCGAAGCGCGGAGGTCCGAACGAGACCGCCGTTCACAAGCTCCCTTTGTAAGCACAAAGAAGAGCGCACAGCCGCATTACATAGAAGTTCGCGCCGAGCAGCCCGAGGCCCGAGATTGCTTATTAGAAAACTCGCGTTACATTGCTAAAAAAAAAAGGAAAAAAATCCCAGTGACAATTTGATAGATCGTCCTTTTTGTCCGCGAACGTGTATACTATATCTCTCGCGTCGTTAGGCCGCCCGGAGTCTCTCGATGGACGTTGAATCGACTCGGTTCATTTTTTTTTCTTTTCCTCCTATTTATTTTATTTCATTTTTATTTTCGTTATTTTATTTTTATTATTCCTCATCTTCGCCTCGTCCACTATTCGCTCGGCTGTTCTTCTCAGCCTCGCGACTGCCGAGGAGCACGTATGCTTACGAGCTCCCGAGCGACTAATAACGAGGTTACTTGTCTCGCCTAGCTTTACAAGACGACGCGCGACTTCACATACATCAACGGCTGAGAACCAAAACGCCCGATCTTACACCTTTGAGGCATGCGATTTGCGCCCTTACGATTCCCAACCGTCGATGCACATTCATACACGCTGCATTATAAGAATCTCCTGTTGCTCTGAGCAACGACTGATGTATCGGTGCCTCTGCACCATAGAGCGGTAATATTAGTCCTGAGTTATATATCGACTTTTATAACCCATCCACGCGAGTCAACCTCGCCGACCGATTTATCCCGTGCATTAAATTCTTCATAAAAAAAGAACTCAGAATTACATTTTCCACGGCTTAGTATAAGTGTATAATCGGTCGAGCTAGGAGTCGATCTTTTCTTTCTCTAATAAAGCACAAAATGACCATAAATGGCGAGAAAACTTGAGACAAGTACATTTAAATCCCAAAAACCATAGATGGTAAAAAAATGGAAAAAATCACAAAACGCCATGTATCGACTGATGTATCGGTGCCTCTGCACCGTAGAGCGGTAATATTAGTCCCGAGTTATATATCGACTTTTATAACCCGTCCACGCGAGACAACCTCGCTGACCGCGTTATCCCGTGCATTAAATTCTTCATAAAAAAGAACTCTGAATTACATTTTCCACGGCTTAGTATAAGTGTATAGTCGGTTGAGCGGGGAGTCGATCTTTTCTTTCTGTAATAAAGCACAAAAAGACTATAAATGGCGAAAAAACTTGAGACGAGTACATTTAAACCCCTAAAACGATAGATGGCAAAAAAATTGAAAATAAACATAAAACACCATAGATGGTCCCAAAACACTTGGAAAGTACAAGAAACATAAATGGTCCAAAAAACTTGATGTAAACAGATGTTTTTCCAAATTTGCAAAAATTGGACCAATATTCAAACTGCTCTTCACATGTATTTTCAAGGACATTCAGTTTAAAAGATAAACTTGGTGTAAGCTAAGTTGAATTTGCAATGAGTGTACATTCAGTTTGAAAATTAACCTTGGTGAAAGCTAATTCGTAGATCGTGACCATAAAAATTATGAACTAGAAGCTTAAAAAAAACAGTCCGTGTATTAAATTCTGAAAAAAAACCTGAATTACGTTTCCCACAACCAAATATAAGTACAAACTCGTGTAATTACTCATCGTACCGTTTTATTTCGACACTCCTCTGTCGATAAAAATGGCACAAAATCGACCATGCGGACTCACTACGATCCGTTTAGGAAAATGAAAGCAGTAACGTTCACATTTTGAGTATAAAGTCAATCAACTGTGTTCAATTGTTAAAAATAATAATTAAATTTTTTTATAAATAATTTCATTCACCTCACAAAACAATAAATTTTAAATAGGCAATTCGAAAAAAGCTCCTTCCGATTAGTGTTTAAAAAAATGCGCTCGTGGAACGTAGAAACGCACCAAAAAAAAAATAATTATAATTTATAGTTGTTTACCAACTTTTATAACCCATCCACTTGTCAACCTCGCTGACCGTCTTATCCCGTTATTAAATTACAAAAAAATACTCTGAATTGCATCTTTCACCGCTAAGAGTTAAGCATAAACTCGGTCGAGCTCAGAGTCGACAATTTCTTCGTGCAATAACTCATCCGTGCCATTTTCATTCGGCCATTCCGCCGTCGGTAAAAATGGCACGGATGAGAATCGCCTTTCCGTTCTCGAGGATTCGTCACAAGAGTTTCCCGGCGCCGTGCGCGAGTTCATCATCATTAAGCGTTGATGACTCGCGATCATCGTCCCCGATCGTGTTCGCCATCGGGCGAACTCTCGCGGATTACCGGACGCTGCGCGGTCCGGCGACGCGTGTGTCCGTTTCTCGGTGTATTAGAAACTGAGGCATGTGCGGCGACGGTCCACGCGAGATTTTAACCCGGATAGCGCGCGGTTTGCGCTCTCGAAAGATTCACCGCGGGCGAACTCGCGCGCGTGTGTTATCGAGCCTGCGTTTCCATGGGACTGGCGTGTTGATTCATCCGCGAGGAATGAAGAGAGCCGGCTATGTGGAACGAGCGCGCGCGGGCGGGGAACGATCGACGAGCGACGATGAAACCGTGAAATCGAGTCGTCACTCGGTTAATTCCAAACGTCTGGAATCGCTACGGTTAATCGGGTCGAACGAGATATCTGCCTCGTGTGTGGGACGACCCAGCGCCGGATTCCGGGACTCTGCGGGAGTGCTCGGTAACTCGGCGCGCCATCCAAAAAATTAGCTTTCGCTAATTTTTTGAACCGTCGATCGGGGGAAAAAAATTATTGATTCGTTCCGTAATCTGCTGTCGCAAAAATTGAATATACGAAAGAGGAACGTTGGTAAAATTGAGAAACATTTGTTTTTTTTGGCACAAATATTGACAATTTTTCTTTTTCTTATATTCGTATTTTGTATTTATCAATAAATAAAGTAATAATAATGATATTAAGATGGCGTCCAGTAAAACGTCTGCACGAAATTTACGGACATTCAAGGACATTTCCAGGTTGTGTTGGGACATTTATGAAAAATTAAAATATTCATATTGTGCGTGGCGAACGAAATAACATTTAGTTTGATAAACACTTTCGTTTACGTTCCAATGGATTCGGAAACCAAAACCACTCACTATGCACGAATGTATATATGTATCGCAGGGGAACTGAGATACACATTTTTTAGGATGGTCATTAAATAGACACACTAAAAAAAAATTCATTTTGTTCCAAATCCAATATTTTAGATTTTAATCCCTAAAATGCGATTTCACATTAGAGCAAACGGTTTTCAGTGCATACAATCGAAGATACAAATGTTCAGCGCACAAAAATACGTCGGGATACATCGCAGTTAATTATATAAACGAAAAAAACATTTCATATCGACAAAAAATATTTCATCAAAAATTCCAAGGCTACCCTTTCCAATCCATTTTTCACGTTTTCCAACGTCCTCGAACGGCACGATAAAACGATTCTAAAACTTCCCACAAGGTCTATCTTGTGTATTTTTTCCCGTAGAACACGATGGACACCCCGGATTTTTCCTAGCTCCATTACATGCCGAGATATCGACCTCCGAAAATCACGAAAATCAATATTTTTCCAAAAGTGGCTTAAAAAGTGAAAAATCGTTATTCAATCGATTTTCTTTGTTTCAGGGCTATAATCCACGTATTTTTTCCCGCTGATCACGAATATAACAATTATTTTACTCCCAACCCGATATTTTCCATTTAAATCCCAAAAATAAGATTTTTCGTGCATAAAATCGAGACTTTCGATGTCTGGATTTTATGTACTTTAGCCCCAAAAATGCCAGTGGATTCATGGACGTTTGTGGACAAGCAATGGTTCATCCGTTTTTTTTTCTCCAAACAGCTATATCGCAGTTTAACGAATCCCATTTTGCCCCGACGCCTTCGCTTCCTCGAAGCAGCGCCATTGTGACAAAAGTGTAAATTGAATATCGATCTCCCTCACCGGCGCGCGAGGGAGTTTTTTCTGTCGTGCGGCGACTTTTTGCCGAGACCCTCACCGGAAATACGATCGACTTTCCGTTTTTTTTCCCCTACACGATTTAAAGCTATCGGCAAAGCTACGCAATTTTTCTTCCCATCAGCCGCAAGGCAAAAGGAAATCAATCCACGAACGTCGATAGGCAACTATTTCCGCAGTCTCTGTCCTAGCGTGACTCGGAATTTAATCCGAAAAGTCGATAAATCTTGGAGACCAATAATAAAAAAAAATAAAAAAATAAGTATAATCGATGAGACACTGCAGGTGTCTCGGGGACGAAGAAGTGAAATTACCGTTTCGCCGAACGAGCGCGTGCACACGCGGGCAGCCTTCTTTATACGTGTCGCACAATTTGCAGGCCTGCAATTCGACGGGTTTCGTGACACGAGTTTATGTCACCCGCGAACACGCGACCGCGATAAAACAATACAATTGCCGGTTGCAGCCGGGTGGGAAGGCGCGTGAGAAGCAATAAAAGCCAAGGAAAAAAAAATCATTTTACAGAGAAGCTCGTGCGCAATAACGCCGCTCACTCGTATCGACGAGCCGCGGAGATTGTCAGCTGCTTCGCCGAGATTGCCTCGACACGCTGGCGCTCCCAGCAGAACGAACGAGGGAAAGAAATGAAAATAAAAAAAAGGGAAAAAATAAAAGAAAAGTTGGTGATGTTACTCACCGTGCAGATCGTCGGTGTTTGTCCGTGAACCTTGCCCACGTCGATAGACGATTCGTGGCCTCCTTTCGTCAATTCACTTCCACGCGACTTGGACGGCGACAAGGCGCTCGATATTGTACTCGGATTAGTCATGTGATTCGTCAGTGACGCACTTATCGGTATTTCCGGACGCATGAACCACGAAGGCAACTGAAACAGGTTAAAAAAAGTCAACAATTGGTCACTATTCATTCGGTAAAATTAAACAAGTTAGAGGAGAGCGGGGCAAAAGGGTATAATGAGACAAGACGCAATTCTCCAATAACTTTGTAGGTGGGGTAAAGCGGGTTTGAAAATCCGGATGTATCTTTGGGAAAAAATGGGGCATCGAAAAATTATTGGAACAGTTTTTTTTTTATTGGAACAATTTGAGTTTTGCCCTCACTGTTCCGTTTTGCCCCGCTGTGCCATTTTGACCCGATCTCCCTCATCGTTGACGTTTTCAAAATTAAGTCTTGATTATCCTATCGATAATATGGTTTTATTGCTCCATTCACCGAATAAAACGACTATTCGTAAGTGGGCTATTTAGATAACAATTCTCAGTGCTGAATAAAATTAAGTTTTAAAAATCAAGTCCGACTATTGTATATCAAAAAAGATACTAGCATTTTTTTTTAATCACTCCATTCAGCTGGTAAAACGCCCATTCATAAATAGGCTGTTCAGATAATAAATTGTGTTCTCCAAATAATGCAACATTTTCTCGCGAACACATAGGGAATATATATTTTTGTAATTTAACAATATTCAATTACTTTTATAAAAAATTCCATACACCTGGTAAAACAACAATTCATAAACCGACAATTTAGAAAAAAAAATCTCAGAGAAAAAAAACAGTCCAAAATACAAAAAAATAAAAAAGTGTGAACCTTCAATTCTGCAGCCTTTTTTCCACAAGGGCCACACACGAGAGGTCCCAAATTAAAAAATCACCGATAAGAAAGAAAGAAAGTGTGGTGTTCAAGAAATCGTAACTTTGTCAACGGCCTGTTAGTTTTTACGCCACAAAATCCAAACCCTATCCGGGTCGCCCTACCAGATAGAGTTCCAGAATCGGTCGCATGTCAGGGACAGTTTCTGGATCGCACGACTCGCAACAGAAGAGATAAAAACCAGAGTGTTTCCTCGGGTACAAAACGGAGTCGCTTGTGTGACTCTTGGGTCCGAATACGAGACAAGAAAACGGTCAGGACGAACGTCGCGAAGGACTCGAACTCTATCCGGGTCCCTCACCAGATAGGGTTCGAAATGGGTCGCCTGTGAGGGAATTCGAGGCAGTGGGCAGCGTGGAGATAAAAAGGAGAATTTCGTCGCCTACGGAACGGAACGGCTCGAGGGACATTAGTGTGACTGTCGGTTCTGAATGCGAGACAAGAAAATGGTCAGGATGAATGGCGCGAAGGACTCGAACCTCCGGAGAAGTTCATGAGCGTCGGAGATGAGGAAAGACTAAGTGAGAGAGACTCGGGCTGTGTGTACGTCGACGTATGGGGAGCGCGCCGTTTAACTGTGGCCCTGCGTGTGGTCCAGCGGCGCGACCGCGTGCTGCCGATGCTGCTGCGGGCCTGCACTCTCTCTTCTCTTCAAGAGGTGTCAGGAGAAAGAATGGCGCACGGGGATGCGGAGGAAACAAAACAGCGTAAACGCCGTAACGAAAACTCCCATCAGCCTCGGAGGGGATAAAGAGCCTTTGATGCGTAACGATCACGATTATGTATCTCGTTGTGCTCCCGATGATGCGTTGGGAGTCGATTCAACGAAATAGGCGCGCAATGCCGCGATCGCATCAATCAAGAACCAAGAATCGAGGAGTTCGAGGGCCGGCGGTGCAGAACGGGAATTAGTAATAACTATTTTTTTTTATGGATGGAAAATTATTTAGGGAGCGATTCATATTAACGAGGATTGATGGGAATAAGGTAATGTTATTAACCCTTTAGATTGCTAGATGGTTGTGGAGAAAAATCACATTATTTTTATAATTGGTTGATAAAAAAAATGTCTTTGGAAGATCAATGGAAATGTAAAAGTACTTTTTTATGACATATATTTCCAAATAAATGTTAGCTGAGATATTGGCAATATTGGATAAAATATATTTCATATATATGCATATATATATATATATATATATATATATATATCAATGAAAATATACATATAATATGCAAAGAGAGGGAGAACAAGATTACTGCGTCTCTTTTACTATACATATATATTGGCAATTATTGGCTAAAACATTGGCAACATTGGCGAAAATATATTTCATATATATGGAAATTTATCAATATAAATATGCATATAGTATGAAAAATATTTATAATAATTTTCGGGTGATATGTTAATCATCCAAAAACCCCGAATTTTGTATATTTCGAATATCCATTTTCATTTACCCGTCGAGCGTTTAGTGACTAAAGAGATGCGATAGGGTCTCAACGATAATGCGCCAGTTATCTTCGAAAGAACTGTCGGACGGATCGGTTTCGAATTTCGTGTCGAAATTTCGTGACACGATGCCAGAAAGTCTAAAAAAAATGAAAAAAAAATCCAGCAAAAAAAGGGGGGGACCACCCGGTGTTGGTCCGAGAGCGCGTCTGGCTAGTGTCTTCCCGTGTGTCTCTGCTACACAGCGATCTCGAGTTAGCACCTCCGAGCGATACAACAACAAACTCCTGTGGTTTCTTCCCCGGAATTCGGTTAACCGAGTTACGAACCGCAGCCTCCCCCCTCCCCCTCCCCAACTGCCCCCCCCCCTCTCCGTAACTCGAGTTTCACGAACGTGCAATTTGTCCGTATTAAAAAAAATTACGAAAATATTAAGAGCAGGCTAATTGTTATTTTTTACGAATTTCAACCGCGAGGCGGAGACAAAAAAAAAAAGAAATTTCGCAAAATATATTCCCGAAGCATATTACAGCGCGAGGAGCCTCGCCGTATCTGCCGGCAGCATAAATTCGGAGAATTCACCATAGGCGCTCTTTCGGTCTCTCCGCGTCGTGAGATTATACTCAATAATTACAGAACTTAACGTTTTACGAACGTTACATTTACGTCGCGCAATACCTCTCGGTCCGCGGTCAGGCGACAGGCATCAATTTGCCCGGGGCGGCGCGGCGAGGGCGACACGCTACCGCGGCAAAGCGTCTCGCAGACGCGGGACGATCGAACACCGACACACACCTTAGAATGGGATTATTCCGATGGGCCCGATGGTGTAACGGCGGGGAGGAACGTCGCGAGGAGCGATCGACGCGATGGTCGTGCACGACCTATGCAAATTTTCATGCTCGACCCCGCGCGGACTATCGTATCTTCGGGCCCATTAGGATCTTCGATCGATCGGAACCCCCCTCGACCCTCGCTTCTCCTCCGGCGGAGTGACGAGAAGATGATTGTAAAATTTTTTAGATTTTTTTTTCTTTTGTTTTTTCAGAAAAATGATTTTTTAATCCCATCTCTTTCTAGCGATTTTTTTGTTTTTGTTTTTGTTTTTGTTTTTTTTTAATGAAGGATCGAAACCCCCTCGATCCTCGCTTCTCCGCCGGCGGAGTGACGAGAAGATGATTGCAAAATTTAAAAAATTTGTTATCTTTTATTTTTTCAGAAAAATGATTTTTTTAATCCCATCGCTTTCTAGCGATTTTTTTGTTTCTTTTTTTTAATGAAGGATCAGAACCCTTCTCGATCCTCGCTTCTCGTACGGCGGAGTGACGATTTTTTTTTTTTTTATATTTTTTTTTTTTTTTTTTTTTTTTATTATTGTTTTTTTTTTTTTCTATGTTTTTTTTTTTTTTTTTTTTTTTTTTTTTTTTTTTTAATGAAGAATTCTTCGCTGTCACGCGACGGTTTACTGGGTTTACTTTTATAAACAAAAACTCTCTCGTCGGGGGAAACGGTCGTTGATTATAGCCTCTGTTTAATCGTGTATACGCTAATTTTGCGTGAAACGGTTTGGTTTTTTTTTTGTTTTTTTTTTTTATTTTTTTTTTCAACTTCTTATCACGCGTGTCGATCCAGGCGAAGCTCGTTGACGCGGTAATCTCGTTCTCCCTCTCTGCGGCGAGCGGAGAGAATCTCTCACGCGATAACGAAACACGTTTTACCCTACAGCTGTATCACGCCTCGCCTCACTTTTCCTCGTCGTGATTCGACGCGCGTGCGACACGTCAAGGCGCAAACCCACCGAAGAGATCCGACCGCTCTGCGCATGCGCGGAGTCCCCGATGCGCTTCGTGACGACTAATTGCCTGGCGACAAAACGCTCGTCGTCGGTTACAATTAAAGTCAACCGCGCCAGAAACAAACACGATAAACGCTGGCAAGTAATTAAATTTTAAAAAATTCAAAAGTAAGAATTGAAAAAAAAAGTTAGGCCGCCATTTTAAGACATTTCAGACTCCCGAAGTTGTTCAAAGTCGTTCTGGGCTTTTGCCAGAACAATTAAATTATTTCTCTTATTCGCGTACTGTTTTATCGCCAATTTTGTCAACTCGGAACGAAATTTTCCCTAGTAGGAGCGACACACAGGATAGGGATTGGCACTGCGTCGGCCAGAGTCCGGCCAGAGTTCGCCCGATGTCGGCCAACACCAGTCCTGCGCGTCGTTCCCAGCGGGGTCGGAAAAACCGGAACAACACCCGGAAAAAAAATTATTTGACGGACGCCGTGTATTTGGTTTAGGTAAAATATTTTACTTAAACCAAATAAATATTTTACTTAAACCAAGTATATATTTTACTTAAACCAAATAAATATTTTACTTAAACCAAATATATATTTTACTTAAACCAAATCAATATTTTGCTTAAACCAAATCAATATTTTACTTAAACCGAATCAATATTTTACTTAAACCAAATCAATACTTTACTTAACCCAAATAAAGGGTGGCCGTCAAATAAATTTGGGATAATTTTGAACGACTTCCGGAACCTTTAATTTCTAAAAATACGGATCTAAATTCCCTCACTCAAGTTTGAATCTAAAAACAATAAAAACCTACTTTATATTTTATTTTTTGTATTATTTTTCGTTTAAAATAATTGTACACCTTCTAATAGCGTGAAGAATTTGGCGAAGCATCTGTCGCTGACTCGTAGTGGCGATGCATGAACCGTGAAAGAATTGCACGTGCGAGAGACCGCAGCAGCATCCTGACGATCCTCTCTGCGGCAAGCACAATAAACACTTTCTTCCGTGCGACCGCCGCGTTGCGCCCAGAATCGTGCGAGTTACGTGGGTATTGAGGCTGGGACAGCTTATTTGCATTTGGTACGGACACGCC
This sequence comes from Ichneumoninae sp. A BG-2022a, assembly GCA_030522665.1. NCBI lineage: Eukaryota > Metazoa > Arthropoda > Insecta > Hymenoptera > Ichneumonidae > Ichneumoninae sp. A BG-2022a. Next base: position 54,268 of record JAPYZC010001604.1, on the reverse strand, counting down.
CGCCGATACATTTTTGTTATCCGATTCTTTATTGAATAGGCAGTAAGTCACGCGAGTTGGGAATATAATATAATGCAGCGGTCGCCAGGGCGGCTCCGGGCGAGTGAGAGAGGCTTCGACAGTGAAACGAAACACGTCCAATGTTGTTCTTCACTTTCCTCGGGATTCTTTCCTTTTTTTCCCCTAATAACACAGCCGTTCCGACACCTGGGGAAAAGAGAGTGATGCTCGACACTTTCGCGCAACGCCCGCTTCCGGTTTAATTCCACTCCGAGGGGAAGCGAGATCCGGAATATATTTTTCCGGCAATAAAGTAAATAAAATAATAAATAAAATAAATAAAATAAATAAAATAAATAAAATAAATAAAATAAATAAAATAAATAAAATAAATAAAATAAATAAAATAAATAAAATAAATAGGGCTGAAGGACTCAGGTCGTTGGCCCATTGGCAGTTTTATTAAATGCGACGTATTAATAAATAGAGAATTGTATCGGAGTCGGTTATGATCAACTGTACTGTCAATAAATACCTTTTTACTACTACTAAAATAAATAAAATAAATAAAATAAATTTAGCATAAAATGGGCAAAGACCGAGGGAAGAGGACGAGAGCCCGGCGTGATTAGAACGTCCGAGGTAACGATCTCCATCGCTCATTACGACCGCCTTTAAACCTGTCTTTAAAACCAGTCTGTATAGTAGTGTATGAACAGTGAGGTATACACTATAGGCTCGAAAGTAATCGACCTCCGGGTGTGCGCGAGCTTGGCAAAGCGGAGGCGCATCACCATGTCAGAATGTATACATATATATATATATATATATATACACGTGTATGCATGACGCGGTATTCGATCTTCGCGAGAGTACGTGGCGTCGGTATGACGTCACGCTTAATTACCGCGGACATCGTAAACGAAATATAAAAGGGCGGCAACATCGCGGTCTCTCGTTGGATATATATACACTCCCGTGCGCGAACGTTCGGTCGTGCGGTTTTACCCCTCGGGGTGCGTGCTGTGACGAACTAATTGAATTAATCGACCGACAACGTAACGTACTACAACGTTATTACCGCGAGCCGATATAATAAATCGAGCGGAGGGACAGTCCACATCGGAGGACCATAAATTTTGGATCGACCTCGAACACTTTTGCCTATCGAAATGGCATCGTCCGTAAAAAAAAAAAAAAAAATGCATCGTCCCTCAGTTTTCCTCTATTTAAATTATGGTTACCATTTTTATTATATTTTTTCATGCATCATCGAGTTTGGCCAATTGTGGGAGATAAAAATTTACATTTTTTCATCGAATGGAATATTCTATTGCATTCGAAAAAAATCTAATTTTGCATCCTCACAGAGGATGCTTTTTTACGGTGAAATTTTTTTTTTTTAGATTTTAATGAAAACGTATTTAGAGTGTTCCAAAACATCGAAAAACCACATTTAAAAAAAAAATATTCTGACAATGTAATTATTAAAAATATTTTTTTACACTGTGAAAAAGATTTGGACATTTAACGAACCTTTTTTGGCCACAAAGTCCACAAGTACTTCGTTGTTAATTTTACTAAAAATGCTCGAAAAATGAACAAATTTTGTTGTATAATGATAAAAAAAAGAATTGTGGTCGTTTACAAGCAAGAAATGTTGGTACCTATTTTACTGTGTACTCTGGTTGGAAGCGACGGGTGTTACAGTGCCAACTCTGTGTCTGTTCTAGTCGCGCAGTTATGAAAAATATAATATAAGTGCTGAAGGACTTAGGTCGATGTCCCTTTGGCAATGAACATAAAGGTAAAAATTAGGCTTTTAGGTAAAAAATTATAATAATATAACATCTGCAAAAATTTATAACATCGTCAATAAATTTTCTTTCACTACTACTCCAATACAAATTGTTTCTATAAATCTAAAAAAAAGTACCTATAATGTAATAATCAACTTTTCCGCGCCTGGAAAAATTTCGACAAACTTTCCCATCGCTTATTCGTTCCATATTCGCAGAGTCGCTAAATTTCAATGGTATTTATGCATATCGAAAGATTGGGTGTCGATTCATCGCCACTGTATTACCAATAATATATGCAACGATGTCCATCGGGACGACTCTATTTTATATTCATGTATGGCCCTGTTGACTTTATCGAATTCAAAGTCGATTAAAGCGTTGCGGGCAACAGTGGTGGAGAGGCCGCGTCCGTTCATCCTGGTCGGCTGCTCTCGCGACCACTGCCGAGTCTCGCGGTGGGGCTGCTCCTACCACTGGCTTTTAATGCGGTTTCACTGTTTCAACGAATCGATCCCTCGTCAGCGTACGCTCCACTCGTGCCGAACGAAAACCGTGCATCCGAGCGACGTAGCCGCGTGTATACATACACAGTAAAACTGGTGAATACACGCTCGACGCGGTAAGATCCTCCACGGAAAAATAAAGCGTTTGCGAAAATACATTTCTCAAATATAATACTCAAATATAAGTGAAAATATTTTTCACGAAAATTGTTATATATTTTTTATATATTAAATATAATATTCAAAAAAAATGTTATATAATTCATACGTTTTATGACAAGTATTTTTGTTTAATATATATTTTCGCGAGCAAATTTTTATATTTTTTATGTATCTTTATTACCAAAAAATTGTTCCATTGCTGCAATAACAATATTGACCAAACTTAGGGTCAATCAGTTTATATTTGATATAAAATACTCCCCAGGTCCATCGTGAAGATTTCCGAAGAATCCGAAGAATTTTTGCGTATAGCACGAATCACCTCACACCCGTGTTTCAGGTTCACCTCATCATATCTCGGGAACCGCTGGACGATTATGATCGTAATTAGGCCCATTGGAAAGCTCGGGTCCGAATTATATCATAAAAGTGTCCTTGAAAATTCGATCCGATGCTTCGTTGCCGAGATCGAGCCGTCCGAAAATTATCGCGTTAACTCACGCACAGTGGAAAAATTTTAGATTGATTGCTGATCGCGATCATCGTACACCAGAATCCACCGAACGAATGTGTTCGGAATTAAGCGAACTGGAAAGCTTGGATAGACATTCTACAGTAAAAATCTTATTATCATTTCGAGCCGATGATTTATTTGTCAGATAACGTAGAGCTAAGAAATACTTCAGGGATTTTGGAGAATAACTACTTTTTTTTTAAGCTCTTGGCGTCGAGACGCTACCGCGTCTCTTGATATAGGGGAGAGCGGGCCAAAACGGCACAGCGGGGCAAAACGGGATAACGAGACAAAACGCAATTTTCCAATAACTTTTTAATAGTTCCGACGGTGGTCCGTGCCACAAAACGGGGTTGAAAATCCTAATCTGTCGCTGGGGCAAAATGGGTCATCCATAAATTATTGAAAAATTGAGTTTGGCCCTCACGGTCCCATTTTGCCCCACTCGCCCCTATTAAAAATATATTTTTCGCCATATGTTTTCTTCGTGCAAAAAGCCCAGGTGCGTGAAACAAACGCGTATTAAAAAAAAAATCAAAAACTTCTCCATATTCGCCACATTTCCCCTACGCATATATATATATATATATATTGCATATAGATATATATATATATCTATATGCAATCCCTCACTCCCGGCTGACTCCGGGGTGGCTCGGCGCCGCTCGAAAAATGTCAGCGAGGAATACGTACGGCCTCTCCGGTGCTCGCGTGTTCGACGAGTCAAATTAATAGCGAACACAAATTATTCCCGGACAATGCTATCTGCAAATCTGGTTGCCGGTCGTTGCGAGAGCTCGAGGAGAGAGAGATGGGGGGGGGGGATTGAAACATAGTAAGAGAAAATGTACACGGGGGGTATGAGGGAGGATCGATCGGAGGGGTGAGTCGAGCCTCGAGGGTCTCGGCACGCGGGACCACACGCATCATCGCGGAACTCTCTCTCTCCCTCGCGAGGCTCGCTCATACGTCAGCGACTCTTCTTTACCTTCCACATCCAATCGTTCGGTCCATGTTGCTCACTCACCGTCCACCCCGATCCTCTCGTCACTCCTCGTACACGCATTTCCACTATTATCTATCCATCTATATTTTATACACAGATATATATTTATATATTTTTTTACATGCATTTATACGCGCATATTGAAGAGCAGCATTCCATCGGGCATTGTGGACCGACCATTACCGAGTTAATTCTCCTATTACGGGCATTGTCCCGTAACGCTGCCGGTTCCCCCTCCCCGCTCGGGAACACCGCATGACTCTCGGCCTCGACATTGTCCGAACGGCGTTCGCTCCGCCATTGTCCGCTGTTTCGGATCCGAAGATCCAGCTGGACCCAGAAAAATAATCTGTTTGACGGGCACCCGCGAATAAATACTCGTTTGGTCTAAATTTATATTTTAATTGATTACAGTAAAAATTTATTTTTATTAAATTAATATTTATTTGCGCCCATCAAATAAGGTATTTTTTGGGTGTAGAGACCTGGACAGTCACAGACGGACGGACAGACGCATTGTCGAGTATCGAGATGTAGAAAAAAAACATGTGCCAAAAATATATTGAAGATATATTACAAATACACGAGGACCTCGATTTCGTTCACAGCGGCGGGAACGACTCCGCAACACACCCAACAAAACTGGGGTTGCGCGTGCCCCGCCCATACTAACTGTCCCGCTTGGCCCGTAGCTTCCCCCTGCACAGACCGCTCCGATCGATATTCGATCCGTGGTGGGGACTGTTGAGGAAATCGAGGTCCTAGTGTGTATTAAAGATATATTAAAACATGGTGATCGATTTTTCCCTGCAAAAAAATTCTTTGACTTTTCCCTGACTTTTCACTGACCAATTAAAAATCTTCCGCAGCCAAACTTCTAACAACTTCTAATAAAAGAAATTAATTATGCAAATAAAAATGCCTAATTATTGTATTAATGTTTAATGCTATTTTTTTCTTTCGAAATGTTTCATTTTTTTTAAGGCTCCCTGTTATGGATTTCTCAATTATTTATACAAAGTTCGGTGACAATTTAATTTTTCCTGGACCAATTTTGAAATTCCCTGACTTCCCTGACCGCGACCACCATTTAAAAACATGAGTTTTTTGGGCTGAATGTTCAATGAATGTTCCTCATGAAACATATGTATTGTATAACATTTTTCGAGAAAATTATTGTTAATATATGCAAAAGCTATTTATATTTTATACAGATATGTACATGTTTTCGATATATATATTTTTTGATCTTGTTTTTACATGTGTATTCATATATATATATACATATCTATATGTATATGGAAGCGCAGCATTCCATCGAGTATTATGGACCGCCCATTACCGAGTTAATTCTCCTATTATCGGCATTGTCCCGTAACGCTGCCGGTGGCGCCGTCCCCGTTCGGGAACCCTGCATGAGTCTCGGGCTGGACATTACCCGAACGGTGTTCGATTTGCCATTGTCCGCTGTTTCGGATCCGGAGAACTATCCAGGGACCGGGACATCCACGAACGGACGGACGGACGCGTTATCGGGTATCGAGCGTCGCGACGCCATTATGAAGCGCCGTAGTAAGCTCTTCGCTGTCGAGTTGGCTGGATACATAGGATAGTTCTATTCTACCTCGCTGCCTCGCTTATCCTGATGTTATGCATATAGTTGGAGGATCTCTCGCCGGTGTAACGAGCTGTCGTCAGCGATATCTCGACGCGCTTCGGACCTCGAGCGAGGGCCGCGTGTGTGTACCGGGAATACACGGACGCAGACATGTACACGAGTTAACGGGGGATCGGAGGTAATGTTTGTGGTTGTGTGTCGGGATAGAGAGCCTCGTGCCGTCGCGTCATCATCGTCGGACGGATTCGAGACGTGATCCTGCCCTCGACGCGTAGGGCCTAGGTAAACACCCGTCAAATTGTTAATATAGATATGTATGCTCCGAGCACGCACACCGGCAGAGGGCGGGAGGTATGAATGAATTGAATTATTAAAGGGAACGACGACAATCGCTCGGGGCACGCGCGCGCGGGACAATGATGATCTTTTGGCGGACTCTGCGATTGGTTCGGTGGGTTGGGAGCGAGCTGCGGTCGACGAAAAGCTACGGATTTTTGGATCTGCTGTGGAAAGCTTTTCGAACGTGAGATTGACCAAAAAATATTTTTCTGAAACAGCGGAAGGATTTTTTTGTACCAATAAAAGGACTTTTTTTTAACAACAAAATTAATTTTTTAACAACAAAAAAGGTCTTTACCAATAAAAGGAACTTTTTACTAATAAAAGATTTTTTTTCAACAGTTGAAGTAAGTAAAGGGTTCGCGATCAGCGAGCGTGAAATAGCCAGGGATATTTTTTACCAAACTCTCAAAAAGGTGACATTTTTAACTCCCGACTGCCCCCCCCCCCCCCCGCACAAAACGGGAGTTATGCGTTTCACTGCGATGACCCACTTTGGCGTCTTTTCGAAGGCGCCAGTGTTTGTCGAAACGACAAAATATGACTTAACCAAATTTGGCATATTGATTCAAGACTCTATATAATGATCTATGTTTGTGACCAAAAAAATGTAAGCTAACATGTAAACGCAGTGACCAAAAAAATGTAAGCTAACATGTAAACGCACGTAAATAAACCATATTCCGATAAACACATTCATAGTTCGCGGTGTCATATCGATTAGCCAATGGGAAACAAAAATCCTTTTTACTCCCGACTGCCCGCGAGATGCCCGGAATTGTTTATAATCGTATTTATTCGTGTTTTTATTTTCCGTTATCGATGTTTAGTGCGTGATCAGTGCGTGAAAAAATGTATACGGTGCCGTGTCTGTTTATATCTGGTGCATTAATCACCGAACACATTATTTTAAAAAAATTATAAATTACGCACTTCTTATCGAAATTGATTATATAGTCCTAACTCGATCGCTGGAATGTAACATCATATTCGCAAAGTGATATATGTCAGCGTTATAATTTTCTGTGTCTTCATTTTTGAATTCAGTTTTTGATGTCATTCCCATATGACATAATACCAGCGATATAATTTTTTTGTCTTTCCTCATCGATGAAATTATGTCTGCATCTTTCCTGTTCAATACCATTTTTTATGTGCGGTTCCTACCTGATATATGTGAGCGATATAATTTTCTGTCTTTATTTTTCAATGAAATTTTTTTGGTATTTTTTTTACACCGATACATTGCGAACGGAACGTCGGTAAAACTGAATACGATTCGAGTCACTAAAGAGCGATAAAAAGCTTCTAAAAAAAAGTTTCATAAACGTAATCCTTCTCACATTTTATTTATTTATTTTTTTCGCAAAAAATGAACGTAATCAAAAATATCTTCCAAAGCACATGTTTACACTATCCGTACCTAAGAGCCCGCGAAAACACCGCCGAAGAGTTCAGCCATCGAAGTCGGCACCGCGAGAACTCGAAACCCAATTAAAACGCCAAAAGCGTCCTAATTAACTCCTCGATTACGCCCGGTGAGTTTTAAACGAAGGGGAGAGGCGGTGGCTTCCTCGCTGCGATCTAACGGCAAACAAAGAAAGGGCGGTCGAGTTAGCGTCGAGAGAAGCGGGGATGATGGTCGCGTCGGGTGCGGGGAGGGGGGGAGGACCGCGACGACTCCCCCACCCTTCCGCCTCTCATTCGGTTCCTCGAATTCCGTGGAGCCCGAGTAAGCGAGAAGGTTACCGGAGGGTTGGGTCGCACCCTTCGGGATTCTCGGTATGGGGTTTTGTTGGGGGGTATGTTTTTTTTTGTGGGGGGGGGGGGGGGGGGGGGGGGGGGGGGGGGGGGGGGGGGGGGGGGGGGGGGGGGGGGGGGGGGGGGTTGGTAAGGGAGCCGGGGGTCCGAGGCACGCTTTTGCTTGATGTAACAAGCCGGCAAGCAACCCATCCATCCGTCGGGGCGAAGGCAGAGGCATCTCACCGAGCTACCGTAGGATGAGTAGGTTGGTACACAGAATGGGCGGCATCGCCAGAGCGAGAACCAGCCATCTTTAATCAATAATGGAGCATCACAGGGACCATGACAACAGATACCCGGGGTTTCCGTCTCACGGACCCTCGGGCAAGGGTTGCTGCCGGGACGCCTTGGCTCTGGCCCGGTTTGCCGCTACGGTCCTCCTCTTGCTCTACTGCCTCATCCTGTGCACGCGCGGTTTATATACTGTACGTGTATATGTGTAGCCTATGTAGTATATACATGTGTCGAATGCTGAGAAACAAAAAGGCGTAGCGAACGTCGTTCGACGTGTAAACCGATGTGGCTGAAGCCTTTCTGTTTCTGAGCTGTCGATATATGTGTTGTTCTGCCACTACCCCGTTCCCCCTTCCTTGATCACCTTCCTCACTCTTCGAGGAATCTTTCTCACTCCGGCCTTCTCGTCCCCTCGCCAGCTTCGTCAGGAAGGATACCCCGTCGTGGGACCCGCCAACCCCGTCTCGGGTTCCGTCCGCAACGACCCGAGAATGGATCCGCGTATCCCTGCCGAAATTCTATCGTACTACCTTACTTACTGTATACGTGTGTTCGATTTGGGAAATACCGGGGCATCGGTGGGCTGCGAGTGTCTTCCGTTCTGTCGTTGCTTGGGTCTTGGATTGGAAAATCAGAGCACTAATGGAGACCGGTTGGTTCGAAAATCGAATGGAATTTACTTGTCTGGTCAACTACCGTGATTTAAAAGGTGCGAAGGCTCCGGATATATTTGGATCAAACAAATCGTTTCTGGGCTACAAAAGAATGCATTTTGGAAACATTTCTTGTCGAACTTTTTTCTTTTTCCTTGATTTTGAAATTTCCGGAACTAAATTGTTAATTATTTTCTTTCCAAGCTGCGGCTTCGGAACGACCAGTCTTCTTTTTTCCTCTTTTTCTGGCTATAAGTAAATAACTGGAGCATTTTTACGTTTCATATACTCGAAACGAAAATACCGAAAACGTACCAAATACCCGAAAACATAACAATACGGAAGAAGCCGGGGAAAAAAAAAGAAAAATCAGAAAATAGAAAAGAAAATAATTTAGAACCACAAGAATAAAATAAGGTACACAATTATTATAAATGAAAAGAAAAACTATTATAGTTGAGGAGTAGATATAAGATAAAAACATATGTGAACAAAGATATTTTGTATAACGGGAAGAAATATAATTCTGAAGAGGACCTCGACCGAGGTCGAAACGTAAAAATGCTCTAGTTATTTACTTACAACTAGAAAAAGCGGAAAAAAGAAGACTGATCGTTCCGAAGCCGCAGCTTGGAGAGAAAATATTTTTACAATCGGCCACAGCAAACACAAACACTAAATTGTTAAATTTAGGCGCAAAAAAATGATGACTGCTCGACAAAAAGTAATTATCGTCCCAAATCTCCGTTATCATTTAATACGCCTCTGAAGACAAAGGAATAGAATATTGGGCTGAGGGTCAATATCGAAAAAAATCATTGGTAAACATTTTTTATTAAATGATGATTGTAACGAACAGACGGTTTAAATCGAAAAGCAAAAATGTGACACTGTATAGTAATTTGTCTTTTTGTCCATTGCTGTACGAAGCGGACTTTGAGAGCTTGAAGAGCTCACGATTATCCAGCGAACGATTCAATCGGAGAATTCGCTCCGGTGCATGTCCCATCGAACCACTCGATATATCCGATAGCTATAATAATATAATGTATAGTAGCTATATCTCTTGCACGTGATGTACAGTACGTATTGCTCCTTGTACGTGCACGTCCACGTATACCACGGCGCGTTGGCTGTATGGTATACGATAAGTGTTGAGGATATATACAAAATTAATAGTGTCTATGGGGGCCCTGCGAGAGGACGAGAGGGAGACCATCTCGAGCCCCCCGAGCAGCATTATCGTCCCTCGTTTGGCCATTGGGAGCGTGTAAAGGCATGATACAGAGCCATCCGCGAGCGACCAACCGAGCGGCACCGGCCTCAAAGCGACGATCCACCATTGCCGGACACGCCGGGGGCGCAACAGCTTGATACATCGTTACACGCTGTTCCTTCCATGTGCCCTTGCCACGGCTGAGCCCCTGGCTCCTCTATCCTCGATGTACCCGGCTATTCCTGTAACTTTTGCTCCTGCTCCTGCTGTTTCATACCCTTCGTACCCCCCCTCCAGATCATCCATAAACGAAGCTAACTCTCGTTTCTTCATCTTCGATGGAAAAATCGTACCGGCCCTTTGTCAGCTCTTCCGCTCGTCCGGCAATGCGGTTGCAGCTTTTATCGATTTGTGCTATTTGAAAATCGAAAATCGTCGATTTCTGGGCTTGAAATAAGAATCCGGAACACTTCAAGGACCTTTCAAGGTCTATGAGAAGACTTTGAAGAACTTTGCAATTATCTATCTTAAGTTGTACGAAGGATCCGTAAAAATGAAAATAATCATTATTTCGGTAATACAAATTTTAGGTAGTGGAAATATTTAATTGTAATTAAAAGATATTTCCGCGATTTAGAGAAACCAACAAAACATCAAAGTTCGAAGGATCTATAAAAATCAGAGGACTTTTCAAGGGCCTCAAGGATTTTAAGATCCCTGGAAACCATGTTTAAAAACATATCCAAAATAATAATAACATTTTCTTTATTATCCAAAAAAGGTTTCCAATAAACATTAACAATCTAATGTTCGACCTCCGGATGAAATCAAAAAAATATGCTTTCTTTTAAAAAACGTTGGATCGCGCTTCTATAGAGCTGCAACTGCGGTTCGATCTATCCCATCAATATTATCCGTCCCCATTCCCATCTTTCTCTCATCCTCTAATTTCCCGACTCGTCTCTTTTACAGCATCACTCGGGTTTCTCAGCAGCTCCCCGTTCCACCGCGGACAACGAGCCATTCAACGTTCAGCGAGCACGGAAAACATCGTACAGCGTTTCCGTGTCTATCAACCCCAGGTAAAAGACGCGAGACGAGCATCCAACAACCTTCGCATCGCGGAGCCCGCAGAAAATTGTTTTCCTACGCGGGGTTCCGATTATCGCGAAGGATCTCGCTTGCGGTAGCCGATGACCTTAACGTCTCTTAAAAAAAATCTGCAACATGGTTATCGGTGACCCGACACCAAGTGCTATAACGCCCCGCACTCCGTGCGATGATGTCGCTTTGTGTCGTGTCCGAAATTATGTATACGAGACAGCCAATACAGTCGGCATCGGACGGAAAGGCAGCTCGGAATTCCAGAAGCGCAAGCACCGATAAACGTTTAAGGATGCTTCGCACATTCTCAGCCAAAAGAGAGACTCAGTGACGATTTTAACACTTCCTAATGGTACAAAAATCTTTAAAAAATGAACTGTATTAAAGGTGCCAACAGCAATAATTTTTTCAGAATTTTCTATCGTTTTTCAATTCTCCGTTTTTAGAAAAAATTTTAAACCCATGACTACGCAACGGTTGGCGCAGTCGCCTCGAAAATTTTTGCGTGTACTGCAGAATCGAGATACTGAAACATATCCAAAATTCGTGCCTCTACATCGATTTTTAAAATTATCGAAAAAAAAAGTTTGAAATGAGAGAAAATTCTGAAAGAATTCATATAAATTCTAAAAAAATCAAGGAATTCATTTAAAATTAAAAAAACAAAAAGTTGTCTGATTTTTGTTTAAAAAAATTATTTTTCTAATAGTTCGCTAATAACTTTTCGGCATTATTATTATGCAAAATCGAAGGTCTTGGCATAATTAAGACGGCAGATTTTTTTCAGATTTTTTGTATGTAGAGAAGTCCTAAAATTTTGATAGTATTAAACTTTTGATTAGGAATGTACGTGTGATGCATCCTCAAGTCGTGGCTTTGCGAAAAACAATGCGCGAATACGTCTTCGCCGGAGTTCTTCGGCTCTGTCAAGGTCACAGACGGAGAAGTCGCGGAGCGAGCAGAAAATTGTTTTCCTACGCGGGGTTCCGATTATCGCGAAGGATCTCGCTTGCGGTAGCCGATGAGCTTAACATCACACAAAAAAATAACAATAACAATACACAAAAAAAAAAATGTTTTTTAAAAATCTACAACATGCCAATCGGTGACCCCAAACATAGTGCTGTAACGCCTGACAGTCCGTGCGATGATGTCGCCGGTGTCGTGTCCAAAATTATGTATACGAGACAGTCGATACAGTCGGCGTCGGCGCGACGGAAAGGCGGTTCGGAATTCCGTATGCACGGGCACCGATAAACGTTTAAGTCGTGGCGTTGCGGAGAGCGATGCGCGAATACGTCTTCGCCGGAGCTGCGAGAACACGGGCGAAGAAGTCTTCCGACTCGGGATACTCGAGTGTACCGGCTGCGACTGTAGTATCCCAGGGACATCGAAGAGTCTCTCGAGGGCGCGCGCGCGAGAGAGCAGTGGTGTTCACTGTTTTATGGAGGCATCAATTACTTTAATATTCACGGTCGTAATATCGCGGCGAACGCCGCGATAGCTGTACTGCGAGGCGTGTTGTACGGTTTATAAATGTGTATACCTGTAGGATTGGTCACGAGCGCGGACCCCGCAAAGAGGGGGAGGGGGAAGGGGCGAGAGACGCGCATGCGCGCGCATAGAGGGCGAGAAAAAAAATGAAACGTTAGCGGGTCGCGGTTATAGGTGTCAGCGATCGTAAACCACGGCCCGGGAAGACACGGAAAGATGAAAGAGACTATCTTGCGCTTTCGCGTCTTCTTCGCGCTAGGCCGTTTCGTTCTTTGTAGCGATATCGTTTTCTAGCGAAAGCTCGATCGAGGAAAATTACAAAAAAAAAAACAAATTGTAGAATTTTATATTAAACAATAAAATACAAAATTCAGTTTATGAGACACGGAAAGATGAAAGAGATTTGTAGCGTTTTCTAGCGAAAGCTCGATCGAAGAAAATTGCAAAAAAGAAACAAATTGTAGAAATTTATATTAAACAATAAAATACTAAATTTAGTTTATGAGACACGGAAAGATGAAAGAGATTATCTTGGGCTTTCGCGTCTTCTTCGCGCTGGGCCGTTTCGTTCTTTGTAGCGTTATCGTTTTCAAGCGGAAGCTCGATCGAGGAAAATCAATTAAAAAAAGAAAATAAAAAATCGTAGTAATTGTAAAAAATTGTGAATTTGAGAGGCGTGGCGAGGTAAATAGAAAAAACTGCGAAGAAAGTAGTCTGAATGGTGTCGAGGGCCTCGGTCGGATTATAATAATGTTTACTATGCGACTACGCGGTCGCTCGGTTTTTAATGGCCCCATAAAGAATCGTCGAGACTCGCGCGTTTAACCCGGCAACTACCATCTGCTCGTTAGAGAACTCACGCGTTCACGAGTTCCTAGCAGGTACGAAGGAGTGCGGGAATGCTTGGCACTGCTGTGGCAAGTGGAGAACATTTTCGATTTTTTTTGTATTTTATTTTATGTTACTTTACGCTGCGAGGATGATATGGAGTATCTTTATCGGAGAGGTCCAGAAAGGAATGGATATGTGAGAATTTACTGGATCCGATTGAAGCGTGGAAGAATCAGGATTTTTTTAATACTAATTGTAAAGAAGAAATCCGTCAAATAAATAAATTAAATTAAATGAAAATAAGATAGAAAAATAAAATTGCTGAGGTTTGAGTGTAAAACCGAGAAAGCCTGTTGGATTTTTTTTTGGTCGATGACTTCGGTAATGTCTCACGAAAGTCACTAAATAATTATCCTGCGGTTTCGTCGAGCACGCGCCCTTGGCCAACGGCAGCCTCTTGGCCTGTCGTCGCCCAACACATCCGTCCTTTAATGACCTCTACTTTGCTACATGCTCGCCGTTTCGTTTCTTCTGCTCGTTTTTTTAAATTCATTTTTTTTCTCTTATTATTTTGCCGAATTGAGGGGTTCGCTGGATGAGTCGGGCTATCGACGGTACGGGGACAAAGCGGAAGAGGATGAGCGACGCAAGCTCACTTACGTCTTCTTCCTCGTATTTTTATGTTTTTTATTTTTCCCTTCTTCGTCCCCGACGAGCAGCCGGAAGATATCGCGAGGCGCGGCGACCGCACAATAAACCTTGGCGCGTGCTGTCAGCACGGCCTCGAACTCTACTTCCGGTCAAGAATATCTGCCGCTACGGCTGTTACCGTGACGGGTACAACCGGAAACCGGCTGACACCGACGTTCCCAAGGCCGCGCACGCGCGACACGCGAAAATTTCCTTGGCAAAATAATAATCATTTAATACGATTTCCTGACCTTTCTCTGATCATTTTTTGACGCCCTGATCATTTGTTGACTCCCCGATCACTTTTTGACTCCCTGATCATTTTTTGACTCACCGATCACTTTTTGACTCCTTGATCATTTTTTGACTCACCGATCACTTTTTGACTCCCTGATGATTTTTTGATTCTCTGATCATTTTTTGATTCCCCGATCATTTTTTGAATCACCGATCACTTTTTGACTCCCTGATCATTTTTTGACTCAACGATCACTTTTTGACTCCCCGATGATTTTTTGATTCGCTGATCATTTTTCGACGCGCCAATCATTTTTTTACTCGCTTGTCGTTTTTTGACTGTCATCATTTTTTGACTCCCTGATGTTTCCAAGATTTCCCTGTTTTCCCGGATCGTTAGTTCCCATGTTCTATCTTCCGGGTGATCGTTACAACGATCTTGTCGCGCGGTCGTTAGATCGCTCGTTACAAGTAGCTGTACAGTTTCAGTGTTAATGCAGCGCAATTACGCGATGCCACGCCATCTCGTTATTTATCATCGGCCGTGGAGGTCGCGGTGATTTTCCTACATAGCCAATGGCGATTAGTCGTATGTAGGGCGTTATTTCAAAACCGTGACATTATATGACGCCTGCGCACTGGACGGCGCGCGATATAAACGCGCCACTCGATTGAGACTTTGACGAGTTCCGTCGTCGATACACACCGTCAGCCGCAAATTCAACAACCTCGTTACAAATTAACTGCCACGCTGCCCCGGGACAAGGAATATATATGAAGCGATAAAGTATACACAGCGACGGATAATTATTCGCGGTCGTAAATGTCCCGGAGGACTGTGTCGCCGGGTCACCTCGTAATTCATTCGGGCATAAATATACTAAGCCCTGTTTTATCGACCGAGAAACATGTGACCAAAAAAACAAAAATACCTAAGGAATAACATTGCTGAGAAACAAAATAAAAATTTCCAGAAAAAAATCGACGTAGCTACGTTACAAAAAAATAATATGGGCTCGATATAACTATCGTCATGTTTTCTGCTATTCGCTTCTGAAAGGAAATCATTGTCGAAGATGATGAGGATGAAAAGAGCGCGGTAAACGAACGGTAGAGCTTAGAAAAAAAGCCATTGTGCCTCACGGTCTCTTCCTCTCTTTCATTATTTTCATTTTCATACCTGGTTTGAAAGATCGATTCGTTCGGTGTGATTTGTGAAAATTTTATTTCTAAATAAATAAATTTTATTTATTTAATTTGAATGAAATCAATATTTTTTTTTTTTGTCATATTTTCCGCCATTCGCTTCTCAAAGAAAATCATTGGCGAAGATGATGAGGATGAAAAGAGCGCGGTAAACGAAAGGTAGAGTCTAAAAAAAAAAACTATTGTCCCTCGAAGTCTCTTCCTCCATTTCATTTTTTTTTGTTCCTTTATTTTTCTTTCGGACTCTGGTTCGAGAGATCGATTCGTTCGGCGTGGAAGGAATTTCGGCAGTGCGTCGGGTAAAATAGGGCGCGCAAACGACGGGAATCGAGGAGACTACGCGCGCGCCCACGAGACGCCATGTGCGCCCATTCGGCGCCCCTCAGGTAGAAAAAAAAATATTACCCGTCCCGTCCCGACTCTAAGCACCCATCTGGCGAGCGTGCTCCTCGGCGCGCTCTGCTGTTGGAACTGGGCGCGAGCATGATTCTCCTCCTGCCGGTGCCATAACACGCCGGGGAAGGCGTGCAAAACGTCCCTCTCTTCCGTCACTCCACCTTCGACCTTTCAACCGATTCTCCGCTCGGCGATCGTTCAAAACTCGTCAAAGGGAATTTTACGCGCAGCCGGTAAATTAAATTCAAGAAACAATCAATTCTTAATTAACGAAAAAATTAATTAACGAAAAAATAACGAAAATTGACCCACTAAACCAAATACAATTGCTGCCTAAAAAAAAAACTTTGCACTTCAAGAGCGCTTATAATTATTACAATTCCAAAAATACAAAATTGAACAGTAAATTTATAAATAATATTTCGTTAATGAATCATGCTAATATTAATTTTTTATATTTTATATATTGTCGGGAAAAGTGGAATGTCAAATGATTCTAAATAAACTCAGTGAAGTTTTACCGGAACGTCCGAGAAGACGGGAAATGATATTCAGAACGAAAATATACTGTTACACACGTTACACGAAATATGAAATTTTATCTGAACTGTGAAATATTATAAAAATGTAAAAGGGCTTGTCCCGTAAATAAAATAAACAAATAAATAAATATATGACAAATTATTAACAAATATTTATGTAACAAAATATTATTTTTTCGCAGTCCACAAACGAATCGTTCTCGAGTAACTAACACGTTTTTTTTGCATAAGTTCCCCCACAAAAAAGTCATCTTGAAACATATAACTAGTCAAAACATTGCCAATTGCTTCGGAAAGAGTAAAAAAAAATCCCTACACCTGTCGTCTCACGGCAAGTAAAGCAAATAAAAAGATACTCTTGTTTCCACAGTCAACTTGCGCCTCATTGATTACCGGCGCTCGGCCTCGGTCGCTGGCTGCAAGGAGCTTCGAGGCTGAATCTTCAATCTACATCAACGTCGACTGTTCCTCCGGAACACGGTCGACGCGCAATTCCACACGGTCTTCTCAGAATCGCCGGGATAGGCGTTGGGACGAAGGGCCAAGGAAGGGTTGTGCCGGAGTATAATACGGAAACTGTCGATCCATACCCACGCGCTAATACGGTCCGCGTGTCAGATGAGTGTTCGCTCCTCTCCCACCCGGGCGGAATGGAACCCGCATATATACACACGTCCGCAACAATATGTGCGCGGACGATTACGTGTACGTACAATACACACATTTATAATATCCTTGCGGGAGAATAATGGAGTCTGCTCTCTGACGAGGAATAATAACCCGTGCGTAGACCTTACCGACTTCGGTCATTGACGGGGCGCGCAGCACCGGTGCTGGAATCAGAAATAATGGCGTCCGCGGTGTATATACTTGCTAAGCACAACCGTGGCTCCTCTCTGTCGTGTATACGCCGATGCGCCGCGTTCTGTGTATGCCAGAGATGAAATATTATCATCGGTACGACTACTCTGCCGCGGCGCTTCTTCGACCGGGTCTCTTGTGCGTCCCTTCGCGTGATGCCCCGGCAGCATCAACAAATCGACTCCAGTGGCAGCCGGGAGGTGGAGGGGGGGGGGGGTACTCGCTCGTTGAGTCGACAGACGGAAGATCGTTGCAGCATTAGCGCGAAGGCATTTTCTTTATTCCGTGAAAAACGTTGTTGAAGAAACTTCGGGACAAACCTTGAGAGCGTTAATGAGAAGAAAATTATGTGTTTCTTACCAGTTATAAAATGTGCAGCGAGAAAAATCTTATAATTGAAATATGGAATGTCCGAGCTTTAATGTTCGATGGAACATGGTAGAGACTGGAAATGGTGGGAAAAAATCCCAAATTTATTCTTAAATTTCCCTGACCGAATAACTTTGCCCAGCAGCGTCAACAAATCTTCGCCAATGGCAGCCGGGAGGTGGAGGGGGAAGACTCGCTCGTTGACTCGACAGACGGAAGATCGTCGCAACATTAGCGCGAAGGCATTTTCTTTATTCCGTGAAAAACGCCGTTGAATATCTTATAATTTTAATTAAAAAAGAATTTTATAATTGAAATATGGAATGCTGGAAGTGTTTAAGCTTTTAATATTCAATGAGACATAGCAGTGCTTGAAAACACTGATTTTTTCCTCAAATTAAAACTAATAGTATTCAGTTAGCGATAAGAGTAATAATGAATGAATAATGAAAAATGTGAAAAACAAGTTATCAGTTTTCATAGCAATAAAACGTATAATTGAAACATGGAATATCCAAAAAGACGTCCATGTCAGCAAAGTCCAATAATTAAAAATAAATAGTTGTCTACGAACGGCAAATAAAAATTTAATTTTTGTGCCAAGCTGTATCTTCCCATTGACCGTTAAAGGGTTAAAAGTTCGACACGGGCTGGTCTGGTAATAGCGGCGATCGAGGAGATTCCAGAGGGCTTTTGGACTCTAACGGAAATTTATAGCGGCGAGTTGCCAATTTGCTCGGGCGGTTTACTCGGGAGGTTTATCTATGAATGCACGGCCGAAGGGGGGGGGGAAGTTGTGTGTTCCTTAAAGGGTTCAATGTCGAAGCGAGCGCAGGGGATTCTGCGGCTTGGATTCAATCGCCTTATTCGTCGCGGAAGGCGAGTGGAAACGATGTGGAAGCGAACGCTGGGCCGCGGCGACGTTATCTCGACGCGCAGGTGCGTGCTAAGCGTCCGACACTGTCGGAGATAAACTCGTGCGGTATTCGCGAGAGGAATAAGCTGCGGAGCGACGCGAAACGCAGATACGAGAGGCTGGTGAGAAATCGCGTACATGCGAGAAGTCAAGTTTCCGCCCGAGTTGAGAGAGTAATTAATGGCAGATTAATGGTGCGCGTGTAACATATATTTCTTGTTCAATGTCCTAACGACCTTGGATCAAGCTTCGATTTCCTACAACACCCGGAAAAAAAATTACTTAACAGGTGCCCGCAAATAAATATTTATTTGATTTAAATAAATATTTTTTAGTTACGTTAAGTAAACACATGTTTCATTAAAGTACAGACGTATTTGATTAAGGGTCGAATTTTAAGACATTAGGTCTAACTTAAGATCCTATACGTTTGATCGTGAGTTTGAACTTGAATTGACTGTAAGTTTAAACTTGAGCTTGATCTTAAGATTGAACTTGAATTTGATCTTAAATTTAAACTTCAATTTTATCTTAAGATCAAACTCAAACTACAATCAAATTTCAGTTCAAACTTAAGATCAAACTTAAGCACGAAATCAAGTTCGAACTTAAGATAGCTCTTAAGCACGCAATGAATTTCGGGCCAATCTTCGATCTTACGTTTGATCTCAAGAGCGACCTTAAGGCGAAACTAATGTCTTAAAATTCGACCCTAAAATTGATCATTTTTCCAGGTGACTGAGTTTGCTATTGGGAATGAGAAAAAAGTACGAAAAAAATTTCGTAATATCAAAAATGAAAAGGGGTTAACACAGAAGTGTTAAATAACACAAAAAACATAATTCGTGCATTGCTACTTTCAGTCACAAATACCACCGAAGAGAAATTAGTCGTTTCATTAAAATTGCAAGTACCTTTAAATCTCGACGCAAGGAAACGAGAGCGAGAAGACGATGAGAGTCTTAATACCGAAAATACGTTTGAGTCTTTACACGCCCGAAATGATAATCGTTGAGCAAACCGGGGGCCATTTTCATTTCCCCGTTGCATGTAATCATGCCTCGGGCAGGACCGAACGAGGCCTATCAGCGAGAGGACCAAAGTGTTGTACGGTACGAAGCAGAATTATTACATATATATATATACATACATACATTTAAACATATATATATTATGTAGAGTAAGATCGACGCAGTTTGGCTGGGAAGCGAGAGAGATAGTTACGTTGCGGGTCTGCCGAGTAGCTCGATCGCGTAGAGAGGAGGAGAGGGGAAAGGGTTATAGTCGGAGAGAAGGTGCCGCGAATATCCCCGAGGGTGGCGGCGGGCACCGAGACGCGCGATGCCGCGCCTCGCGCGCGCGCCCGATCACTGTAATTTCGGGCTTGCACGTTGCTCGCATAATTTTAGACCGAGAGCCCAGGAGCACAACCGAGAGCTCGGGGACTCATCTCCTCGTCACCGTCATACGGCGTGTCCGTACCCCGCGCGCGTTACGTGAATTAAAAACCCGTTGACTTAATTCAATCTCGATTATTCCGTCACGCTTCGTCTCACCATTATAATCTCGAATCTTTATTAATATTCCTTTCCAGGGCACCGCTAGCGTGCACCTTCGTGATCCGAAAGCTTAGGACGCGTTTTGTATTTTCGTTTCTATTTTTATTTTTTCTCAGCGATATTATTCATCGCTAACCCGCGAGCAATTAGGAGGCTGCCGTCGATTAGAGGAATTAGACGGGAATAGGCAGGGCAAACCCATCTCCGAATTTTACGATCAAACACCTGTTCGAGCTGTTTGTAAATCGCAGACAATGTTGCTTCTTCGTAGGTGAAGCATTACTTTTTTCTGAATTGATTTCTAAATTGGTTGTAATAGTAAATACGCTTTATCAGCCTCGTTATTAGCAGGATCGAAATGTAGAACAGCTGATATTTCGAAATAGACAACTAACGAACGTTGAAATGTAGGGGAGAGCGGGGCAAAATGGGGCAACGGGGCAAAACGGGGTTTTTGGGCAAAACTAAATTTTCCAATCATTTTTAGATTGGAAAAGGTGGCAAAACTGGGCAGAAAAGCCTAATGTATCCGATAGGGCGAATTCGGGCATGCAAAAATTATTGGAAAATTACGTTTTGCCCCATTGCCCCATTTTGCCCCGTTCTACCCTACAACGGCCAGTCTTCTGAGAGGTGTGTAGGCTATTAAAAATATTAACTTGTCTCCGGTTTAAAATTCAACATTTTAGCCTTTCTAAATCTGGTCATCGAAAATGTTGACGAACTTCTGAAAATAAATTAAACCACCCTACGCGGCTTAATTCCGAGGCTACGATTTCCCTGTGCCGACGACACAGCTCGAAATGGCACAGAAATCAAATTAAAGGCACGAAACAATCGCAACGCTTTCCACTGCAGATCACACGATAAACCTACGAAAAATGTTAGTGAATACACAAGCCCGAAAAAAAAAGAAAAGCGCTTTCCAAGAATAAATATAAAGCGAGAAGGCGCGTCGAGAGAGCATGAAAAGATCGTTCGTCCGCGTAACGACGTAACGGTCTGTGCTCTGCGAACGTCTCGATCTGGCTGTATCGCGGGTTCCCAGCCTAAGTCCGGCATATGCAGGTTGTTTCGAGCTCGCGGAGACGCAGAATCGTCCAAGTGCAACCGAGGAATATAGCGAATTCCGGAATACGTAACGCCGCGAAGACCGGCCTCGCTTAGAGCTATATATACAGGTATATATATAGATATAGATATATATATATAAATCTACCTGCTGCCTATAGGAGTTTCACCAGTGGATAGAGAGTGTATCTCTTTCGCGGTTTGCAGACGTTCGTGGCAAAACATGCGCGTATATATAAAGTGTAAAACACTGTACAGAGGCGAATATAAGCGTGTAGAGAAAGAGCGAGGAGACTGTAAAATCCGAACGGGTATAGAAATGCGCGCAATTCGCGCGGGACTCTCGGTCCGCATCGGGTCTACTGCTGTCCGGACTGCGAACGCGGTAACGACCCTCCCGGTGAATCGAGAGAATGCGCCCGGCGCGGAGAGAGAAGTCTCTTCTTTGTGTCTCAATGCGAGCTCGGGCTGCGAGCGCGGACAAAGGGATATATCTTTCGCGGAACGGAGAAATTGCCTACGATACTAGAGACGCGTGATTCTACACTCTCGAGGGTTATCACTCGGGAATTTCGATGATAGAGCTCTGCGACCGAGTGTCGGTGAGAAATTGTATGGAGTCGCGTGAAGTAGAACGAGTCGCGTGAAATAAAAAAAAATAACACGATTTTATCTCCCGGAGTATCGACTGATAAACAAAAATTATCATTTATATCCGACGCCAATTTTTGGATTGATTTTCAACCTTTTTTTTTTATCCTTAATTAAGTTTTTCCATTATTGCATTATTATTGCAGAGTCGCGTGAAATAAAGAAAATAACACGATTTTATCTCCCGGAGTATCGACTGATAAACAAAAATTATAATTTATATCCAACGCCAATTTTTGGATTCATTTAATTAAGTTTTTTCATTATTGCATTATTATTGCATTTCCGGTGTTAGTCGATCTATGAGGTGAAAAATAATCTGTGAATTTCGTGTAAGGTCGACTCAACGATGCTTTTTTCTCGTACACAGTTGTATTGTGAAATTTACTACGAGACTAAAGACTAGCGTGATTCAATACTCGAGGGTTATCGCTCGAGAATTTCGATGGAGCTGCGACCGACCGAGTGTCTATGAGAGATGTTTCAAAATCGCGTGAAATTGAACGAGTAGGGCGAAACAGGGAAAATACGACGATTTTAACTCTCAGAGTATCGACTGATGAAAACAAAAAACATGAATATCGTAATTTGTATCCAGAACCGGTTTTGGACAGATTTAAAAAAAATTTCTATTACATTCGGCAAGTATTGCATTATTATAGCATTTCGGGTATAGTTCGGTCTAAATTGCATCCTAGGTCGATTGCACGACGTTTCTGTCCGACACACAGTTAAGTTTTGACAAATTTACGATTAGTTCGAGTGACCGTTATTGTTATTGTTCGCTCTATCTCCGATAAAGTTTTTTCCTCTCTCCGGTTCTATTTTTCCTGACAATCGAGCCCTCGCTAAAAGCCATTATTATTTATAGTACGATGCCCGCGAGCCTTTATCGTGAGCGCCACACCGTCACGCATAGTTAGCCGCGGTGTGCATTACTAAATCCCAACAAGCGAAAAAAAACCCCCACAAAAAAAAAATCTGCCCAACAAAAGAAAGGGCATTTTCTCCGCAGCCATGAAACAGCAAGCTATGATCAATCACTCTCTCAATTACAATCCATTGTTTAAAAAACTCACCGAGGTAGTCGGGACTGCCGGAGGTGGATGATGCAGTCCTCTGCCTACGGCCGCGCCGCTGTTCCACTTATTTTTGTTCTGCCGCCCGGTCCCGATATTCCCAGCGAAATGTTGCTGACTCCTGTACGCACTGTTATTGTTCTGATGATGATGCGCGTAGGCCTGTGCGAGCGACGGGCGAAAAGCCGCTGCCGGATAGTTCGCGCCTCCCGGAAAACCGGTTGGTTTTCCATGCTGATGAAAATCATTCATTTCCATTCGATAGTCGCGAAGAAACGCCTCGTTCAGCATGCCGGCGGCGTTCTGACGATACGCGGCAACGGCGTCGTCCATATTCTCGATAACCTCGTTGTTTCGATCGTTCGAGTCTCTCGGGCGCTTCGCCGGATCGAGAGAGTGAACCGAGGCGTTCGAAAAACCCGAAGCCGCTTGCGGACCCGAGCCCGGCGGCGGCGGAGGCGCCTGAGGGCCGTAGAAATGCGAAAATCCAAAGGCATTGTTCGAATTAACGGAAACCGGCGGAGCGACGGCTCGATAGGCCGGATGCTGCATCGGCGCATACTGCTGGCTCGATATTCTCGAGAAATCTATGCCCTCGGAGTGATGTTTGTTCGCGACCGAAGCCGAAACGACCGGAACGACGTTAGTCGTCGATGCGTTAATGGCGTCGTTTCGATAATCGACACCGAGTCGATTGTGTCGTTCGGATCGATAATCACGATGTTCGTGGCCGACTCGAGCGCCATCTACCTTCGAGTGAAGTTCCTGCGAGGGAACTTCCTCCTCCGGAATCTCCTGCTTTATCTTCAGTTTGTTCTCTGCGGCGCATAAAGTCTGATCGGCTTCCGCCGAGAGAATCTCACTCTTCACGACCACGTCTTTTCTCAACGTCGAATTGTCTCTCTCGAGATCGACGTTATCGGCGGGCGGGTCCATGGACACTGGACTCGGTCCAACGCAGCTCGAACCGAGACTGGCCTGCTGCATTTTTTCAACGCCTGATGTAGAGTCTTCCAGCTCGAACGACCTTGGACAAAAATGATAAAAGATCGACCGGCCGAGTCGTCATCGCGTCATTCGACGGTCTCGATCAACGACGACAGCTCCATAATTTTTTTTTCAAAAATCTCGAATAAAATTATTTTTTCAAAATGTTTATTTAAAAAACTTCAAAGATCTTCTTTCTTTATCGAAGATCTTGCGACATTTTCTTGTCAGTTAAAATGTTTTGTTGTATTTATTTAAAAATAATCGGCGAGTCCGCAGAGGAAATTTTGTTTCTCGACTGCGACGGTTCGAGGAGTGGGGGTCGTTGGAGTGTCGTCCTCCGTTCCGTCCTCGTGCGACGGTGGCGATGCCGAGTAGCGTTGCGGCGTTCCGACGACTGCTCTCGACTCGGTAGTTTTCGGCCCCGGTGGAGGGGGAAGGTAGGGGAAGGCAAGGGCGGCGTGACAGTTTCCGTGTCACGTGTCCACCGCCGCGTCCTCTCGAGGCCCCGCCTACGAAACGGATTTTCACTCGGTAGGAACGTCTCCGTCGTCGTCGTCGTCACGGCAATAGCGCGTGCTTGCACCGCTCTCGGGCCCTTCGTCGTCCGCCACCACTTCTTCCTCTTCCAGTTCGCCTCGTCCCATTCGTCTGAGGACCGGCGAACAGCGAGCAGAGATTCCGATCTCTATGCTCTCTCCGAACCGACTGTCACTCCCGACGCGACTTCATTTATTTTCGTTTCTTATACCTCGTCAATTATCGCATCGAATTCTGATCACCGCGACACTTCACAACACAACTATTACTACGATCGATCCTCGTTTATTTTTACTCGCACTTTTTTAAATTCTTTCTATTCTCACTGACGCGTCTATAAACTGTCTCGCGATATATCACGAATCACCGGTCTCCCACTCGCAAGACCACTCTTGCCCACGCCCATCCTCCATTTCCTTTTCCTTACGATCTTTTCTTTTTTTTTTTCTTTTTTTTTCCTATTCCACCTACTTGTTCCCGCACTGTCACACGACGACGATCGCAATGGCGTTTATAACCGGCTACGTAAATACTACCGGGCTCGAAAAACTGTTACGAAAGAGGTTAAAAACTCGTGGCCGCCGCTTGAGAGAGAACCCCGTCGACCGTCTCCGCGAACGCACGCCGACCGACTCTCGCGGCTCGCCGCGCCGAACCAGCGCGGCTATTCGTGCGTTTTCGTAATTAATCGTGAATACCGAGGAGCAGAGCCCGCGCGGGTTTCTCCGTGTTACTCGTACGCGCTCTCGCGTGCTCACCAAACTGATCGACTCGAAACGCGTTTTGTTGTCGTTCGAACTGTTACGTTTTTTTTTTTTAATAGATGAAAAAGTTTACGTGGAACAATCGATTTTTCAGGGTCTCTGCGTCGATAGGAACATTATATATATATATCGATTTTTTTTCTCTTCGAGAGAGGGAGGTTAAAAATTTTGCGTTATTATTACATCGACGAGGCCTCACGGCAGGCCTCGGTCGAGCGGATCGCGTACGAGCTAGAGTTTCGTTCCACGTAGCGTGAAACACTCGCTCTCGACGGTGTTGCAGTGTGCGCGCGGTCGCGTTCAATCCACGAGGAGCCACGAGCTTTCTCGAGCATTGCCGAGCGTTACGGATCCTCGAGGGATACACGCCGCGTATAGCTATACATATACGTGTGTGTATAGGAGGTTATACGGAGCGCGGAACAACCACTACGAAAGTCCCTCCCGGTGTATCCTCGCCGCGGACCACTTCACGTATGGGCTCACCTTTTGTGAGTGACTACACACGAACAATCCTTATGTACCCCTTTCACCGATCCGTGTACATACACGCTTACCGAACGTCCATGCGCGCAATTATTTTTTATACTCGTATACCTGCAGTCGGATCTACTTTCAGCGATTCAAGAAACGACGCTTCTCTCGAGCCCAGATTTTCGACGCGGGGATATTTTGTTCGAGGTTTACTTACGGGTGACCTTGACCCACTTTACGACAATATCGATATGTCTTCTCGGTACGACTAATCGTGCGGGCGAAATATCGTTTGTTTTTCAACTTTGCGTAGCGGGGACTCTAATTTTATTTTTTAACGATGCTAGTAGAACGACTAGTTGGAACTATTTGAGGTCGAAACTTTAACGCGGAGACGCGGCGATTCTTAGGCGACATTCAATGGGTCGAACAATCGAATATTATTTTGTATGCGCGTGCCGTTTTACGACTTTTCGTAAAGCGTAATTCGACCTATTTAAACGTTTATACTTTCACTCCCAGTGATGCAAATTTTGACGCCTCCGAGCGGGTCATCTCCGACTTCGTTTGGCCGAACGGGCGAGGACGCCCGAGTCAGGCCGAAGCCAATCGCCAACCGCCAACCGCCATCCCTCCCTCCCCCACCCCACCCCCGCGCCTGTAACGTTTAAACTATTCAACGGACTTTACAAAATGTCTACATCTTCACAGGACAAAATATATGTCTTTTTTTAACATTGCAGATTGGAAATGTGCCCGGAACGAAAAAATCTTCCCACGCCCGCAAACAAATTCGCGAAATATTCTGTTTACTTTTTTCGACTTGCCGGCACGTCGGAGGTTTCGGTGGAAATTTAAGGTTGAATATTTGCTGCGGGGACGCCTCAATTTCTACGCAGCTTCTAATGGCTCAAACAATCGAATCATTTTCGACCTTCCTAACGCGTAATTAGATCTATTCAAAGGTTACCGTAAAATGTTAACTCACAGCGATGCAAATTTTCACGCCTTTGAGCAGGACATCGTCGTCGTTACATCAGCTGACGGTGGCCGAATGAACGAAGACGCCCGAATCGGCCCGAAGCCAACCACCCCCTACCCCCTCCCCCCTCGCTCCTCGCTATATCTGTAACTTTTAAATGATCCAACAAATCTTTACGCAATGCTTAAATCTTCACAGGATAAAAAATAATATTCCTTCGAAAAAGTATCGCAGATACAAAGCGCGGCTGGGAGGAACAAATGTTCGTCTCTGCATCTGCCTTCTTATTCTCGCTCCATCAATTATGCTTCGCCGATCAGTTCGAGACCCCGATTCCGGCGATGATTGCATGCGCAGCGAATAATAGAAAATAAAGAAACTAAAAAAGGTATCTACGAACTCTCGTATTCCCTGGGAAAAACGCATCCCATTCCGATGGTACTCCAATTTCGTTGAATCATACATATTGAGAATCGTGAGATGATCTCTTCTTGCACTCCCAACGCGTTCTCATTGCTTTTGCTACGGTATTACTATTCCGTCGAAGGTCTCCGGTATGTACGGACATAGATACAGGGAGATATGCCACTCGCCTATACCTAACGCTCCCATGGATACACGTACACATATATACGTATCTATGTACACAGATGCGGAGATAGTGGCGAGCTACGTATAGCCCGGGCACGCTGTATACACACAGCAGCAGGTAGCACAGTGCACGAGTCCCGAGACAAAAGGTGCGGGAAGGACGACGCGTGAGTTTACTCCCGTCCTCTTCGCTCCTCTTCTTATTTCTTTCCTCGGTTCTCGAAGTACGAGGAGAGCTGTGAGCGGCGAGCGACGAGTCGATACTCGGGACCGGCGCGGTGTTCCGCCACCGTCGCCACCCTCTCCGCACCGCGTCGCCCTCTCGCTGCTGCCGGTGCTGCTGCTCCCGCTGCACCGAGTAGATTGGCGCGAGGTGATGCGTACACCGTCCGTATACCTATATATCTCCGTATAGCCTACGCTGAGTTTCGTACGTACTGTATCTTTTTCAATAGTACCGCACCACCACCGCGACCCGGCGAGTATAGACGTGTACACGTAGAGTTAGGTACGGAGAGACCTCACCTCTCCCGCTCTCCGGGGGCGAGATGACTGGTGAGAGAATTCAATTTCCGTCGTCGTTATCGTACCTCCATCTTCGGCACGGCCGCCGATCGCCCGTCGTTCCTCGTTTCACCTTCGTGGATCCGCTCGCTCTCCGCGCGCCCACCCTGGGCCCTCTGCCGGACGCGTACACTAGTTGTTTACTATCTCTTCCACCGTGGACCGGCGACCCCGTACAACCGGGAGTATCGCGTCGGGTGAACAATTTTGAGGTTAGGCGAAAGTATGCGAATGCAGATACGTCGGAAAAAATACCTTCCTTACGAGGTATGTAGATAGATCAGAGTCGAGAGAGTCGTCATGTTAAAACTTGGGGTGTTCGGTTTCGATCAGCTGATCGATTGTTCTGTCGAAATTGCAATTCAATCGACAGGCTGCTGAGGTGAACGAAAAATACGATTCATGTTGATTTTTTTCGATGCTGCATCGAACGTACAGTAATTTTGTAGGCACGAGGCTGGTGCTAGATCGACGGAGATGTACTTGTAGGTGTGATGAATTCAATCCTATATCATCGACTGATCGCGGACGGGTCGGAGAAGTATGTGGTAAAATAATTCCACGGGAATTATTGTGAAAGCCTAACTGCAGATACATGGAAAAAAATGATCGTCTCTACGAGATGTGAAGATAAAGCGTAGTAGAAAAGTAGTCGTGACGTTAGAACTTGGAATGTTTAGTTTCGATCCGAAGATCGATTGTTCTGTCCAAATAACAAATCGGTCGATAAGCTGTTGAGATTAGCTAACGAAAAAAAACCGATTTTCGTTGATCTTTCGACGTTGCTTCGAGTCAAGGACGCTTCGGAAATATTTCGTGAACGAATAAATAACAGAAACTACCTACGATAATGTTCAAGCACGAGACTGGCGTTAAATCGTCGGAGATATATTTATAGTTCCGATGAATTCATTCCTGCACTCTCGACCGATCGCGGGAGTCGTGGAGGGCGAGGGGGGGAGAGACGATAGTTTGTGGTAAAATAATTCCACAGGGACTGATTCGATGACATGCCTCGCTCTTCGCTGGATTGACATATCGGGACGTAAAAAACGTTTCGCCGGATGTTCGAGGCGTGACTCTCACGTTGAACTCGTAAGATTTTTTAACCGCGATTCCGATCGCTCGGAGGGAGAGGAGTCGAGATAACGCGCTCGCGCGTTCTTCTTACCGACCCTGGGGTATAAACTTGACGGGTCTTCGCAGACGTTCGATCGAGGCCGTTCGGCCTTCGTACCCCGTACGTATAACCGCACATGCATGTATATATAGCCGGCTAATAATGTGTACGGACGCTCGCCTGTTTTTATTTTACTCTCTCTCTCGTGTTTCGCGAAATATATAGTCCGCTCTACTTGCGCAATCGCGGAGCGAGCGCTCCCGCTGTCCAGCTGTCCACCAGACAGTTCATACACCGGGTCGAGCGTGTTCGCGCACACACACACACACACATACAAATGTTATATATACATAGCCTTCGTCCACCCGCCTCATCAAACTATTATCATCCCCCTTCCGCACAATAAACTGCGTTACTGATGCATCGACTATTCTACGTCGCTCTCGTGATAAACAGATTACAGACGAGACTTCCACTATCTATCACACGCGCGCTTCGGTCAATTTTTTTTATTTGTTTTTCAGACTTATCGGTAAACATAATATTAACCTCGATTCGTGCGGCACATGAGCCGGCAATGGGCGTGCTGAATATCGAAACTCTTGCAACTCTTGAGCTTCTACGACAGAAACCGGAAATCACATTTGCAAGTAAAATCGAAAAGAAAATTATCTTATCTCGACTTAATTGAAACGTTTTTTTTTTTACTTTCATTCCACCTTAAATTTTTTAGTGTGATTGCGTCCACTTTACGATTGAGACGTAACAGTCGATGAAGTGAATGTTATTGCATGCTTAGCCTTTTGTTTATAACAGATTTTTCCCAGTACCGCGGCTAACGTCGAAAAACCAATTAATTATTAGTCGCAAAAAAAGTAAGAAAATAATAATATTGCGTTTTCTCTTTTTCCGGGTTGAAATGGGCGTGTGTCGTCAGTTGCATTACGGGGACAGTGGTAGCCAATGAGAGGTCGGAAGGCGTGGAACCTCGGCCACGGGGACATCGAAACGACACGCGATAGCGGATTCGACTCCCCGACGCCGGCGTCGCCGCTCGTCGAGGCCCCACTGTCGCGCGTCGCCTTCCGACTGCTCCTCCGCGGCCTCCGGAGTGGGAGCGGGAGCTCAGGGGCGTCAGGGGAAGTTTGCCGCGCGGTGGGGAGACGTTGACACGCCCCCACCGACCGGAGTGGGATCCGGCGGAGGTCCGGCGGTGCAGCGTCGCATCTGGCGGCACCGCGGGGAGACGACGTCGTCGTCTCCTCGCTGGATTATCCTACGCCGCGCTCCCCACGAGCGTGTACGCGCATGAACCTCATGCTCGTGCATCGGCTTACACGTATCTAAGCACACTCTCGATTTACAACTAATTTATAACGCTGTCGGGCAATCGAGCTGCACGGATTTATGAAGTTCCGAGGTCGAACGTTCACTTCCGGTTTTTTCGTAGTAAACGTTCGGTCGCGTTCTCAGGTCCATTTCGAAACTTTTTTCGAGACCCGGAAAAATACTGTTAATCTACAATTCGAGACTTTTCGTCTAATAAATATAATTTTTTATTTTCATATCGTTCGAAGAATTTTATGGGTATATTGTAGTCTTTAACTCGTAATTTTTACGATATAGGATTTTCTCCATTCTCGATTTTGGCATCATTTTGAAGTCTTATATCCAATATTTTTCATAATTTTTACTGCGAAGGGTAAACGTAGTATCGAACTGTGTAAAGAATTTTGAAGAGTTTAGAAAAAATACTGTTAATCTACAATTCGACACTTTTCGTCTAATAAATATTATTTGATTTCATATCGTTCGAAGCGTTTGATGAGTATATTGTAGTTTCTAAAGAGTAACATGTAATTTTTACCGAACTATATAGTATTTGATTTAATTATTTGATTTAACTTTATCCGAAGACTTTGATGGGTCTCTTGTAGTTTCTAAAAAGTAAGTCTTTAACTCGTAATTTTTACCAAACGTTATGGTACTTTCTCCATTTTTACTAACAATTCGGAGATTCATACCCAACATTTGTCATAATTTTCACTGCAAGAGTAAAACGTAGCATCGAATTTTAAAAGGGTTAAGAAAAAACGAATCACTTTGCAGGGCGATAATGCCATAATGGTTGTACGGCGAAGGCTCACTAAAACCAATAAGACCACTGTTCTTACAGTCGACCGGTCCGATCAACGTTCCTTAATTGCCGGATTTTGTCTCTTATCTACTGTCACCTTATCCCATGTCACGAGAATTCTTCCGGTCTACGTAAGCCTCCCAACTTCAAGGATTACGCCGAGTTCTATCACTGCCGACCCACGTCCCGCACTTAATCTTTTCCTTCCTTCTATCGCGCTCCGAGAAGAGGTTTTTTTCACCCCTGTACGACTCGCCTCTCAGCTCGCTGCCTTCCGGGTTCTGTGTACACGAGGGTCGAGCCTTCGATGTAACACCAAACGATCTTCTCATATCGTAATTGAACTCTCCTCTTTACCGTTTCATTGATTCCCGACGATATAACATCGTTTCTCGACACACCCCTATCGATACAAAACTATCCACACAGAAAAAAAAATATCATTGATTCAAGTAAAATTTGCTTGCGGGCTGCTAATGAACAAAAAATGTTGTTTCAATTCTACTTTCAATTCGTTTAATTTTATACCGGATTGAAACGATAACATATCACCTTGCCAGTTTTGCCGTCATTGTTTTAATATCGTATGGAATTGTAAGAATTACAAGTAGAATTGAAACAAACATTTTTATCTTTGGCAGCCCGCAAGCGAATTTTTTTTCAGCGCATGAAAACCCAAATAGCAATGTTGTCCATCACTTCCGGTAAAGAAGTAATTTCATATGGAGTAAAGAGTAATTTTAAAAAATGCATCGTAAGTACTCCTCGATAATAAGATAAATATCTCGACCGTTCCTGAATCGATGTCGAATAATGATATTTCATTTATCAATCTCTGTAGTCTATGAATCTCCATAAAAATTCCATTAACGCAAAATTACATCACACGTTCGTTATCGCAACACTGCGTGGGTTCGGCCGCTGCTTTAACAATCCCTATTCATCGAATGAACGTTACCCAGGAATTATATTATTACCCAAGATTTGTGTGTAATAAAACATATGGATTGTTTTCGCAAGCGGCCTTATTTTCGACACTTGACGTTAAAAGTCACGATTCTCGTGTTCAACCATTATGTAACATCATCTCTCTATCTATGAAAACCCAAATAACAATATTCTCTATCACTTCCGGTAGAGAAATGAATTCATATAAAGTAAAAATAAATATTTTTTTTACTCTCAAAATAAGAAAAATATCTCGACTATCCCTGACTCGATCTTGAATAATGAAAATACATTCATCGATCTCTGCAGTCAACAAATCTCAATAAAAATTCCATTAACATAAAATTACATCACACGTTCCTCATCGAAGCGCCGCGTGGGTTCGGTCGTTGTTTAAACAAACCGATTCATCGAACGAACGTTGCCCAGGAATTATATCTATTATACCCAAGATTTGTGTGTAACCCAAAAATATGGGTTATCTTCGCGGGCGGCCTTATTTTCGACACTTGACATTAAAAGTCACGATTCTCGTGCTGAACCATAATGCAACATCATCTCTCTATCTATGAAAATCCAAATAACAACATTCTCTATCACTTCCGGTAAAGAAGTGAATTCATATAAAGTAAAAATTATTATTTTTTGATCCTCAAAATAAGAAAAATATCTCGACTATCCCTGACTCGATCTTGAATAATGAAAATACATTGATCGATCTCCGCATTCAACAAATCTCAATAAAAATTCCATCAACATAAAATTACGTCACAAGTTCCTAATCGCAGCGCCGCGTGGGTTCGGTCGTTGTTTAAACAATCCCGATTCCTCGAACGAACGTTGCCCAGGAATTATATCTATTATACCCAAGATTTGTGTGTAACCCAAAAATATGGGTTATCTTTGCGGGCGGCCTTATTTTCGACACTTGACATTAAAAGTCACGATTCTCGTGCTGAACTACGTCTCCGTCACGTCAAGTTGACGGATCGGCGTGCGCACTCAGGAAATTAGGCAATTTCCTGTCCGTGCCTGCTCGTGTCTGCATTTAATAGGGCCTCCGGTTACTTACAGTTTCGGATATACGCGTTCGGGGCACACCATGCCGGGTGTCTTGAGTCTCGAGCAGCGACGACTATCGTTGGCCCGCAGAACGTTCAAGTACTTTGGCCCACCAGCTCGCGCCCACGTACACACACTCTGCTACGGGCCATTCTCTATGTAGCAAGTGCCCACATAGATACACACGTATCGTTCACCGATAGGTATAGTTATACTCGCTGTAAAAAGATAGATACAGTATAGTTCCCGGCGGCACCCGGTGGTAACTTCCCCTGTCCTTTCTCTCCTTCCTCCTTGGCCCCCTCGTTCCCCGACGTTCTCTAGCCGAACCCCCAGGGCCAGTCTCACGTGGCGATCGATCGAGGTGGAACTTCTCTCTCCTCGACCTTTCCTCTCTGTCCTCTCTCTTCGCTGTTCCGGACTGTCGTCTCCGCTCTCTTTTTTGCCGGCTACGGCCAAAATCCACCGCCGGAAGCTTCGATCTGAGACAAAATCTTTCATGAAAATTTACCGCGATTGTTCGGTGCCAAATGCAAAAATTTGTATATCACTGAGCGCTGCAATTATCTGTACTTGCCGTGGGATGATTGAGGAAAAATTACGTTTTCATTAGTTATTACTCAACTTAGGGCGATGCGAGGGAGACGATCGGTAACAAAAACTGTGATCCATTTTTTTCGAGGGTTATTATCAGCGTCGTCATTTAACTGTTACGCAGAATTGGGACCCTTAAAAAAATGGTTTATAGTTTTCATCACCGACCGTGCACCAGTCGAGCAAGAACTGGAAATGAAAAAAATCTCCAAGTTCTGTTTCCTTTAAACTTACTTTGACCACGCACATTATTTTGAAACTTTTGGCCTTTTTGGTATCGAATGTAATCGTCGACAGTCTTACGACAATACTTTTATCCTTAAATTTACATAGTTTTTCCCTTAGATTGATATAAACTAAAATAAATATATTTTTCGTGTATTATAGGTACGTGATCAAGTATATTCGTCGATCCACGGTGTTGAATTTCATACCGTAATCCCGTGGCACGGAAGATGGATCTGGAGAACAGCGAGGTAACGAATCAACGATTGCAAAACGTGGCGAATGGCGAGAGCGAATCCCAGCAAGAAACCCGTGGTTACAAATAATTTGGTCTTCATTGAAAAAGCTTAGGACCCTTAAAAAGAAAATTGATTACAGTTTTGATTACCAACTGTGATTACAGTTTTGATTACCAACGGTCAAGCAAGAAGAGGAAGTTTCACATCGTCTTGCCCCTTTTCAAGTGATGCAAAAATCTCCAAATTCTGTTACTTTTAAAAAGTTACTTTGACCACGCACTTTTTTTTTAAACATCTGGCCTTTTCACTAAAATAACAATATTTTCCGTGTGTTACAGGTACGTGATCAGGTAGATTCGTCGATCCGCGGTGTTGTATTTCATACCGTAATCCCGTGGCACGGAAAATGGGTACGAAGAACAGTAAGGTGTCGAATCAACGTTTGCAAAACGTGACGAATGGCGAGAGCGAATCCCAGCAAGAATCCCAAGGTTGCAAATAATTTGGTCTTCATCGAAAAAGCTTAGGACCCTTAAAAAAAGAAAGTTGATTACAGTTTTCATTATCAATTGTGCACCGGTTGAGTAAGAAGAGGAAGTTTCACATCGCCTTGCCTCTTTCAAGAAATGAAGAAAAAAATCTCCAAGTTCTGTTACTTTAAAAAAGTTACTTCGATCGTGCACATTATTTTGAAACTTTTGGGCTTTTCGGTATCGAACGTAATCGTCGGTCCTCCTACGACCATACTTACTAAAATAACAATATTTTCCGTGTGTTACAGGTACGTGATCAGGTAGATTCGTCGATCCGCGGTGTTGTATTTCATACCGTAATCCCGTGGCACGGAAGATGGGTCTGGAGAACAGCGAGGTGATGAATCAGCAGTGTGCAGAACGTGGCGAACGGTGAGAGCGAATCCCAGCATCGACCCCGCGGGGTCACTAATGACACACGTTGGACTGCAGCAGCAGCAGGAGCAACGAGAGGGAGAAACGTATCGTGTGCGTACATCGATGCACCGCAGCGTCCATCCTTCTGTCCTTCCGCCTCGACCTCCCTCACTCTCTCCGTTGCATACCGTTGGAACGGCAACGCGATCTCGCGAATACGCGAATTGGCATCATCAAAGCGAGCAAACAATGCGCGCGAATGCCGTCGATGGCTCGACAACGTGTGGTTAGCCTATAATCGGCGTACGGTGCATCATCCCCTTTCGCTGGTTTCCTCGCTCCCCATGTCCCTTCGTCCCTTCGCCCTTCGTCCCTTCTGTGCCGAACGCCCTCGAACACCGACGTCGACGATAGCCCGTTACTGTTTGCACGCTGCGCTGTACACCGGATACAGGCCGGACCGCCAAATGCCCGAGAATTCCCGTGCATTATCGCAGACATATAGATGCACCTTCGGCCCTCGATGCTGTGGATATCTCTGCGCTGGTCCCAGGGTCTCCTATCACACGCTCGTGTACCTTTCGGAGGCTGATGGAACGCTCCGCGCTATCGTGGCCGAGCTCGCGAGGATCGTGTAACCGTTTAATTTGGTTAATTTAATGGACGATGGTGGTGAAAATTAATATCTGAAACGAAAAGAAAAAAAATGTTTTTTTTTTTTTTTTTTCAAGTCATTTTTTTCACTAATAACTATTTACTTATGTAGGTCTCTGACGAGGCTTTGGTTGGTCGTTGCATAAGTTAAGTTTTATTTGATTTAAATAATAGTTCAATCAATCAATTTTTGTTGCCGATGCGATCTAAATAGAAAAACGTTTAGGATTCATTTTTAGAAGCTTCGTATGGTCCAGTTTGTCGAAGACATTTTTTTTGTTTTTTTTTTTTTTTGTACTCTGTTGTATCTCGGTGATGTTTCGGTATGATGGAAAAGTCTCTCGGAGAAACCGTCTAATAAAAATGTTAATTGCCGTGCTCGTTAGAAGGGCCCCCCGCGAAGTTCTGCTAGAAGTTCAAGCGGCGAGGTCGCTTCGCGGGGCGTCCACCGTGCAGTATATTTGCCTTTGGAACCGTGTGCTTCAGTCAGCAACCCTTATACTTGTTTTTTTTGCTTTCATTTCTCCTCGTCTCTCTTTCTCTCTCAATCTTACGTTCGTTCGATTATTTATTACCGACGAGCTCTCGCACTGCATATGATGCGTGATACGTGCGAACACGCGCCTCGCTCGGCAAAGAAACCTTCGACACATAAAAAAAAATAAAACATAAAAAGCATCGCTATCAGAGTCAACAACACTATCAAGAGCACAGATATTCTTTCCCCACGTCCGTCAAACAATTTCTTTTACTCCCCAAAAACAAATTCGAATAAATTTGACTTTCGATTAATTAATCTCTAACGCTTTTTTTTAGGCGCAGAAAAAAGAACATCTACGAGGCAACTCGAGGCAACTCCACGACCGGTCGCTTTCAGCCGAGATAAAAAGGAGTCAAATCCAGGACAAGAAGCCACTGCAAAAGGTCAACGCGACCAAAGAATCGCTCCAAAAAGTTATGAGGGTACTTGTAGGTGGTTCGACACATTAAAAAATAATAAAAAAATCTAATAAAAAATTAATGGTTATCAAAGTCAATAACACTATCAAGAGTCCAGATATTCATTCTCCCCGTTCATCAAATAATTTTATTCACTCTCCAAAAATAAATTCTAATGAATTTGACTTTCAATTAATTAATCTGTATCTTTTTTCCAGGGGCAGAAAAAAGAACATCTCGGAAGCAACTCGAGGCAACTCCACGACCGGTCCCTTTCAGCCGAGATAAAAAGAAGTCAAATCCAGGACAAGAAGCCACTGCAAACGGTCAACGCGTCCAAAGAATCGCTCCGGAAAATGATGGGACTAGCTTGTAGCTGGTTCGTCCTGCACCTCGCTCAGCGAAGAAACCTTCGACACATTAAAAAATTAAATAAAAATGTGAAGTAAAATTCAATGGTTATCAAAGTCAATAACTCTATCAAGAGTACAGCGCTTTATTCCCCTCGTTCGTCAAGCAACTTCTTTAACTCTCCAAAAATAAATTGTAATAAATTGTAATAAATTTGACTTTCAATTAATTAATCTCTATCTTTTTTCCAGGGGCAGAAAAAAAGAACATCTCGGAAGCAACTCGAGGCAACTCCACGACCGGTCTCTTTCAGCCGAGATAAAAAGGAGTCAAATCCAGGACAAGAAGCCACTGCAAAGGGTCAACGCGTCCAAAGAATCGCTCCGGAAAATGATGGTAGTGGCTCGTAGCTCGTCGGTGCTGCACCTCGGGCCGGCTCATTCTCCCCGCACGGCAGAGCAACCCCGTCAAAAGTCTCTTGGCTTTTTGCACCGAGTGAATCGAGCCGGCCTCTCGGAGAGCCTCGACCCCACCGGGCTGCGATGCGGTTTAGGTACATTACCGCTGCTGCTTCGCCGAATCTCCCGTCCCGTCCGAGAGTTTCTCGCTCGTCCCGCTCCACCCGTACGGCGGAATCCTCTTTCTCCCCTTTTCCTCTCAACGCGTTTTCTGTGTTTTCACTTTTCGCCAACTCCGCTCCCTCCCCGCGCGTAGAACCCAGCGGGAGAAATTCACCACCCTCGCACACAGGAGCTCGTTTTCTCTTCTCGCATTCATGCATTGAGCAATCCGAGAAAGGGGGATGAAGAGTCGAACCCCTCGGTCCGGCGGTCCCGTCCACCGCTTCCCAGCCTCCCCTTTGCATCCTATATTCCCGAGGTCGGTTTTAGGCACTGAAAACTAAAAAGCTAATTTACTTTAAAAGTATCCGGTCCGGCGCGCCCACAGTTTGGTACCGGAGAGACTGAAAAGACATATACATAGACATACGTATGGAGTCTATATATAGGAGGGATGAGCGGGGAGATGGATAGAGGCGGGCGGCACGGAGAGGTGAGGAGCAAAGGGACGGAGAAATTGGGAAAACGAGTGAACGAACGTGACTCGGATAGAGATAGGACGTTTCATCAAACAGAGGCCAATGCCTCTCTCCCATCTCCACCGCGAGCCGGTGCGGATAGTGCGGGAGGAGATCGGCCCGCCGAACTCGCTTTTCAAAAGCTTCTGCCGGGCTAATGCAGCCAGCGACAGATTGGTGCCTCCCCGTGGCCCGCACCATCCTCGATCTCTGTCGCTTCGCGCGTCTCTCCGGTCGTTCTGGTTCTCTCACCGGGTTATAGTGTAACCCGCCGGATGGTCCCGCTATCGGCGCGGCCGGTGGCTCGGCTCGGCGAATGGTCATTTCGCTGATAGCTCACAAACCCCCCGCGGCCTTCCGCGCTCGAGAGGGGTGGAGAGAGCGGCTTATCGGCACGAGCGAAAATGTCCAAACGGTTCGGCGATGGGCCAGACGGGCGACGCCCTGTGTGCCGTTCGGCAACGGCGTAAATGCGTTTGGCTCCGCAGCCATGCTACGGAGAACACACCGGCTCGATCGCTAACGAGAGAAGCGGAGGGCTTCCACTGATTCTCGAAAGAGCACACCAGAGAGATGAACCGCCGACAGGGCGATGCCCTTTTCGATGGCCCAATCGCTCTTTTTCATTCTACTGGAATTTTTAAAGCAATATTTTCGTTTAATAAATGTTGATTTGATTTGATTTGATTTGATTTGTTATATACGGGACAAGCTCTTTTACAAGATATTTGTACATTCGAGTGTTTAGGTTGTGAATCTATACAATTAAATAGCATGGTTTACGTATTTTCTTTTTTAGTAATATAAGTAATATAAGTACTATGAGTTCGTATGCTGAGCACAGATTTTAAGCACGAGAACTTAAAGCCTCACACGTAGGAGTGAAAATCGAAAAAGTGAGCGTGGAATACCAAATTATGAATTTTGTGAATACCGAATTATGAATTATGTTAGACATTTTTTGTACCTACTGAAAAACGTGAATTTAAGAAATATGATTTTTTTATGAT
This sequence comes from Ichneumoninae sp. A BG-2022a, assembly GCA_030522665.1. Classification (NCBI taxonomy): domain Eukaryota; kingdom Metazoa; phylum Arthropoda; class Insecta; order Hymenoptera; family Ichneumonidae; species Ichneumoninae sp. A BG-2022a. The sequence continues at coordinate 15,263 of JAPYZC010001604.1, read as the reverse complement.
ATATTATAGAAGGGTCAATTTTAATCACCTGCGGATTGGTCTCTTCAGGTTTAGGGTGTTTTAGTGGGACGATGCAATTGTTGAACTCTCTGAAACGCGGAACTCTAACTTTGTGAAGAGTTTAATTATACAGATATTTTCGTGAAAAAAAAATAATTAGACTGATTTTAAAGACTTAATTATAGTTAATATAATTAGTTAATTAATGTTTAGAACCACGAAAAAAATGCTAGAGACGGGTGCGAAAAAAAAATTCTACGTTATCTGTTTAAAATAAGACCTTAAAAAAAAATCTTAACTACCCGTACGTTCTTTCGGGACGCCGTACTGTACGAGAAAAATAATCACGCTAATAACACGGACGCGGCTATCGGGCAGTAAATCCGAGACCCGTGACTGGGCCATCTTCCCCCATGTTGTTAGAACGCAATAGCCCCGGAGTGGGGAATCTATTACTTTGTTGCTTGTTACGCCGTTCCGCAAATTACCCGAACGACGTGTCGTTTATTTTTTCCTTTTGGTTTTTTAAATCGCGAGTGTCGAAGAGAAATTTCTTCGAGCCTCGGAACACACAAATTCCTAAATCACCGTGCTCGAAGCCGGAGAAAGTTCTCCAAGTCTTCTCGGTTGCTCGACTTTTTTTTACACTTATCATCATCAGCTTCGCAATATAATGTAAAGCGAGTCCGCTGCACAAAAGCCGGACAAAGCGCGCGCAGAGTCTTGCGCGAAACGGTCTTTCTATATTGTACACTGTAAAACTAGACTACGTGCCATGTGCAAACGCACGGAGAGAGACGGACAGAGCGAGCCACCAGCAGCAAGGAACGGTTACGGGTCTTACGTAGTCACCGTTTAAGACGCTCTAGTGTCCCATTATACTTTTAAATCCCGAACAATTAACCGTAATCAAGCACAGGAAACCGTGTGTGCGAGTCGGCAAGCCGAGTCTCTCTGGTGCGCAATTATTTTTAAATAAGATTCAGTCGCGCGTTTGTGGCGTTGGATGGCCGGACTCTCTTTTCCTATAATGCACGCTTCGAGCATGGATATATAGTGTGTGTACACGCCCCGCTCGTAGGCAACGCCGCGGCGCTGCAGTGCAGCACATTTGTTGTCGGAGAGTCCGCGACCGGGACGGCATCAGATGGATTATTAATCCGAGCAAAAGATCTACGATCCGCGATAACGCTCCGGGCCCGTGTACCTGCCTACCTGTCTGCCTACAACCGGACGTTATGTTATACGTGCGTTATGGCAGTGCGCTTTGACATCGCGCCGATCGACTTTATGCTAATAACCTCACGATGCAACTTCGCGTAATCGGAATGGCGAATGGCGCGGCCCGACACTCGTTCCCGTAATCACCGTGCCGCTATTATCATCCTGTCACGTCTCGGAGCACTCTGCTATACTTTTACGATCGGTGGGATTGTTATGCCCGGGGCCCGACGAGAAAAAAAAAATTCTTGAGTAGAGGGTACAGAGGTTAGGTCAATTTTTTGTTCTTTTATTTTTTTTCATTTCTGCAAGTTTAATTGAGATCATATGGGTGTGTTCTTGAATGCAGATCCGATCAACTACGCGTTCTTTTATTTACGACTGTTCACTGCTAGCGGGTTTTTTAGATTGAAAATGGACATTTCGTCAATTTTTATAACAAAAGAATGCTTATTAGAGAAATTTGTGCCAAAACTGAACAATGAACTGAGAGCAGAGTGTATTTGGGCAAATGGGTTCAATAGGTTTTCACTCTTGGACTACAGTGAATAAGACGAAAAGGTATTTATTAGCAATCTAGGAGAATACAATCAGGATCAACATAGATAAAAAAAAACAAGAAAGCGCAATAAGAAAACGGAAACGGAAGTTGGGTTTTTCTCTTTTCCCTTACGAAAAACAAAAAGTAAAAAATAACTAGGAACTTTTATGCCACGTTTTTCGAAGATGCGACTCAATAGTTTTATAAAGAGACTGGAATATAAGAAGACCCGTTTCAGCTGCGTGTAAATGTGGATACACCTCGAATATTTTTGGCTTAACCGAACAGAACGTAACTGCATTCAAGAACGCATTCTACGAGTTCCGTCTCGTAATGAAATTGAGAAATGTACGGGAAGTAATGGCGGTTTCAATTTATGTACGTGCTGAATAGACTGGAAAAAAACTGGAGAATGTTTTATAAGAAAAGTTCCGTCATCGACGATCTAATTTCCGTGACACGAGAGTGGGTACGGTAATAAATCAATTGGCAAAGTAACCGCTATTATAGACGAGGGAGAAAGTCAGAAAAAGATACAGGACGAGAGGAATCGATACGGTCATCGCCGACTTCGCTCTCGCTTCTTGTCGGGATAGCACGAGCGTCGAGACTAAGAATCTTGTGAAAGGAACAAAAGACGATTACCGGCGTCGCCTCGATGTAACGCAGACTCGCCGAGGGTTTCTCGCCAAATCCGGGCAAAAAAGATCCAGCCGACAAAAAAAGACCGTCTACTCTCGGCCACCATCGTGGAAACTCTGTCACTTGTTGTTTGACTCCCCTCCCCCCCCGCGTTCGCGGACGGGAACAGCCAATGAACCGTTCAAGGATTACAGAAGTTTTAATCGGTTCTTCTCATCCTCTTTCGTTCTGGCGGCGTCTGCTAGGCTCTGCTGGTTTTTAGGCACGGCGGAGCGTGTAGCATTTTCTTTTTCTTCATTGTTTCGAGAATCTCGAAATTTTCTGTACGCGTGAAATTATTTCTGCGATATTGTACCATGCATTAATTTCAACTGTGAGATGTGCAGTGAAAAAATAATTTCGTATAATCGGAATTTGATTCGACGTCAAGTCGTCGTTGATTGGACGAACACGACGACGTTAAAACCTAAAACGCGTCACAAAATACGGGATTCGCATGAAGGTTTCAGATTATATTTTTGTTCGATATATATTACTATAATAAAAAAAATATAAAAAAATATAAATATGCATTTTATATATTTAATGTCATTTATAATTTCAGGAATAAAATTCGACAAGTTGATGCAGTTATTCGTAGCAAAGTCCGCCAGAAACATTTACACGTAGTTATCAATCAATTGGGAAGTTGAGAGGTAGAAGATGTACTTACTTTATCGACAGCTTTATCGAGGATACAGAGTATCGTCTAAACTTGCACTATTTACATCCTACGAAGAATCTGCCCGAGGGCGCCTTCACCCCTTGGTCCAAAATATCGATCCTGAGGTCCCGCACGCGGATGAAATTTACCCTTTGTGTCTGTTCTATCACAGCTTCTCAACTACGAGTTCTCCGCAACGTTATTGAAATTTCACCGTGGTAATTTTTTTTCTTTAAACAATAATGTTTTTTTTTCATTCCATCGCCTACTCGTCGATACATCATAAATTTTACCCGAATTACAGCACATTTTGAAAAATGTCCGAAAAATCATTTAACTTCTAAATTTAATGCCAAATTATCACGCACTCTGTAATTTTTTTTATCTACAAACATGATAATGTTTTTCCAAGTTCGTCTAATATTGAAAAATGTTTGAAAAATTATTCAGTTTTGAAATTCACTGCCAAATTCACGGAGGAAACTTGTACAAACATTTATATGAAAAATGGGGTGACGTCACACACACAAGCAATCCCTCTTCACTAGGTCAGTGTGTCTGTTCTATCACATGTGTCTGTTCTATCACAGCTTCTCAACTACGAGTTCTCCGCAACGTTATTGAAATTTCACCGTGGTAATTTTTTTTCTTTAAACAATAATGTTTTTTTCATCATAAATTTTATCCGAATTACAGCGAATTTTGAAAAATGTCCGAAAAATCATTCAACTTCTAAATTTAATGCCAAATTATCACGCACTCCGTAATTTTTTAAATCTACAAACATGATAATGTTTTTCCAAGTTCGTCCAATTTTGAAAAATGTTTGAAAAATTATTCAGTTTTAAAATTCACTGCCAAATTCACAGAGGAAACTTGTACAAATGTAAGAAAAATGGGTTTTTGATACTTGTAGACAAAAAAAGGTGTTTAAACAATTTTTTTTAAATCAACATTGCTATCATTATAACGAGTTTTGAGAGGTAGTTGAGATTGTTTTGTGAAAAAGCGTTAGTCGCGTCGTTTTCTTGGTCGTTCCCGATTCAAGGACGACGTGTCTCTCGGCTCGGCTTTACGTATCGAAAGTATCTCCCGCGTAGAGAGAGAGCGACACGCCTCCGAGGATTCCCGGTATCTCGAGGACGCTCATCACGCTGTGACAAATCCCTTTAAAGCGCCGCGCGCCTCTTCTCGCCCGGCGACAAGTTATATTCACGTCGTTGCGGAGAGAGGCACATGAGGGTCGACGAGGCGGAGGACGTTGGACCGCCGTAGCCGCATCGTCGGGGTGGTCCGATTCGATTCACCCCTTTTCCCATTCGCTTTCTCGTTGATGCGCGTCTCTTACACATTTACCTCTATCTCCTCGAATTATCCTATTTCACGTTCGACCTCGATGCACTTACGAACAAAAACTTTCCTCCGCGTAGAAAAAAAATAATTATCCATATGATATTGAAACAACGACAGCAAGACTGTCAAGGTGACATGTTATCGTTTCAATCCGGTATGAAATTGTACGAATTCAGAGTAGAATTGAAACAGCTTTTTTACTTCATTGGCAGCCCGCAAGCAAATTTTACTTGATTCAATGATATTTTTTTTTCGGTGTATTGATTTTTTTTTAGGAGGATCGAGGCAGAGTTTATGTAACGATGTTTCCAGAACCGGGACCGATGACTCGTTACTTTGATCGAGCAGTTCGATAAAACCGGCGAATTAGAATATTCCCGCAGGCTGATCAAGCTGGCAGAAAGCAAAAAAGATCCTGAGATGGTAGCTAAGTAGCTGCAAATTATCGAGCTTGTCCAACGGGCCTGGCGTCCAAACTAAAAAAGTTACACAGGCCTTGAGTCCTATAAATAAAGGCTGACAGCCTGTAAAAATATCGACAATAAATTCGTGGAACAGTCGCGATCTAATCGACGTTTGGAGGCGTACAACGTGTGAACGAGTCGTCTTGTCTTCGTTCGGTGAGGCGAAACGTGGAATCAATCTGCCGTCACTTAATCGTCACTCTCAAGCAGATTGAATTTTGTCCGTCCAACATTGCCAAATTCGAGGTTGAATTAATATTTGGGAGAATATTAATAATAGCGCAAGTGAATAAGATACAATTTTATGAATTTTTTGTTGCAGCTCGAAGAAACCTTCGACGATAGAAAATTCACCGACCGCCATAATCAGTTTGCCGTCGAGTCTATTTTCTGTCTAACTTTGCCAAATTCGAGGTTGAATCAATATTTGGGAAAATATTAATAATAGCGCGAGTAAATAAGATACAATTTTATGAATTTTTTGTTGCAGCTCGAAAAAACATTCGACGATAGAAAATTCACCGACCGCCATAATCAGTTTGCCAGTAGATTCAATTTTGTCCATCTAACTTCGCCGAATTCGAGGTTGAATCAATATTTGGGAGAATATTAATAGTAGCGCAAGTAAATAAGGTACAATTTTATGAATTTTTTGTTGCAGCTCGAAGGAACCTTCGACGATAGAAAATTCACCGATTGCCATAATCAATTTGCCGTCGAGTCTATTTTCTCTCCCGTGTGTGTCCGCCAGGGATGCGAGATAGTCGTCGAATAGCCTCGATAATTGCGAATCGATCGGCAACGCGGGGGTGCCGGAGGAGAAAACCATTCCGAGTGGACAGGGTGCAGCTATCGAGGGGCATTCCTTATCCCGGATATCGATTTCTCGCTCGAACCGACGAAGCAACGATAGCCTCGACGGCCGGGACGGGAGCGCTGGCTGCTGGCGAGAAACGCGAAAGGACGGCCGGGTTTCGTCCCGGCGAAGAGAACGGAAGAGAAAGAGGAGAGAAAATCGTTGGGCAGAGATCGCGGGGAGAAAAAGGGAGAAGGAAAAAGTCAGCGAAGGAAAACCGGAGCGCGACGATAGAGGGGTTGCACTTCTTAGAAGGGGTCCCGTATCGTCGGGCATTACTTTTATTCCGTGTCATTTGAGCCCACACCGTCCGCAAGCCGCGGGAACACTCACCGCAACCCCGGGATACGCGTTCGTGCAATAGATTCTTTTTCCAGAGTGCTTTCCGCCACGCGTCGTCGAGCTTGCACTCCTTCGACCCTTTCGCGACTTAGTCTGCTGTATAGGTTGTTAGAAGTCGATTTAGCAAGTTGTTATAGGTTGATTTAGCAAGTTGTTGTAGGTTGATTTAGCAAGTTGTTGTAGGTTGATTTAGCAAGTTGTTATAGGTTGATTTAGCAAGTTGTTATAGGTTAATTTAGCAAGTTGTTATAGGTTGATTCAGCAAGTTGTTATAGGTTGATTTAGCAAGTTGTTATAGGTTAATTTAGCAAGTTGTTATAGGTTGATTTACCAAGTTGTTATAGATTGTTTTAGCAAATTGTTATAGGTTGATTTAGCAATACCGCGCGGTGAAAATGACCGTTCTAGCGTTAGATTCGGGGGATGCACGAAATTGTTGTAGGTAATGCATGCACATTTTTTAATGTGACGGATTTTTTCAACATGTCTCTGCGGTTTTGTACAATGAATTAATTACCTAGCAACTTTAGCAACCGAAGAAATAACTGAAAAAATTGCGGTAATTTCGGGTCACTTTTTGTAGCGTTAAAACGACTACAAAAATATTCAGTTCACGCTCTGCTTGTGCTTGTGAACGGTCGTTTTGTTGTTTGAGTAACCGAAAAAATAACCACCGCAGTAACCGCACACGCAGAGAAGTCGAAATACGGTTATTTTTCGGTTATTTCTACGGAATAAAAAGTGTCCTGGAATTACCCTAATTTTTTCGGTTATTTAATGTTTGTTCTTTTGAAAAAACAATGGTTACTCAAGTTGCTAGTCTCTTGCATAAGTATCAAGAGTGGTCTGGATCTATTTACACATTTAAAATACAAATCAATGTATTAAAGCAAGGTATAAAACTCCGGCGATTTAATACTTTGCAGCAACGAATTAAATTCCTCATCTGCTGCTTTTGAATTTTGGCGCTGATAAATAGTCAAACAACACCGGTGACGGCGCTGCGTGTGTTGACAAGAATCGCGGCCGCCATTGTCGTTCGATGTCCGCAACCGGTAATAGTCGAAAAATTAGCTCCGCGATTTTCGTTGAAAAGCAAAACAACGCAGTGGCTCGTGTCTTCAAAAATGAGTGTCGAATGATCGCGGAGTCTCCGGGAACTCACAGGACCGTAGGCAGCATCGGTAATTGCGTAAATATACAATTGTCGAGTGAAATATGTAGCTGGACGTAGCCGGCCGGTTGACTGGGCAGAACCTGCGTTTCAACCTCCCAAACTCGTAATTATTGCCGATGAAGGCGCGACCTTATTGTTTTCTGATCAGTTTTCTTGTGAAGGTAAGGTAATTGACAATATCATTGGGAGGAAGTTTTGTAAAATTTTTCGAGTGTCAGGTATTTTTTTTTCTTCGTGCGTGTCGAAACACGCACGGATGCTCGCGCAGCTGAAAACATGTTCGGTCGTGTCGAAGCACGAACAGACCCGTTCGGGCTGCGCGCGCATCTACGAGCCCAACGGTCCTATTTGAATCAGCATTGAACAAATGGCGTATCGTTCGCGTGGGCTTCTAATTTGTACGTCGTAGGCTTATAAAAGTAGTGTGGTAATTGTACATTTTCGCGATCGTGTGTTTGTGCGGAACGTTTTAGTCCATCGCGGGACCCCAAACGTCGGAAAATGATTGATTAGAATTTTTATACATTGCATGACGAGAGTTGGTGCTGTTTGTTGCAGCAAAGAAATCTCTCAGTCAACAACAAATCATTGATAAGGGTCTCGCATGTATTACAGAGCCAATGATGATTCACAGCAAAAGATGTACAACAACACAGCGCAATGTTGAAGAATGCCTGGAATCTGCGATGAGGCATTTCTACAGTGCAGTTTTCATATTGAACTAAAGTCGAGCAGCGGCTTCTGACTTGGTTTTGATTCAGACACGAGTGCCTGGCCCAAATAAACCCGATAGTCCTTTGACCTTAACAACGCAAATGCATCAAGAGGGTAAGAACACTTTTATGTAATAACCTTTAGTATGCATTGAGGGTCATTTTGAACCCATATTAACCCATGTTTTTTTCACGTAACATCAACTTTACGAATGTCTTTGTATAGAGCAAAAAAGTATTTTTTTTGGAGATCTAACTGTGAGCTTGAAGTTTGATCCATTCATTGTACAATCTTAATCTTAATCTTAATCTTTTTTTTTAAAACTGCATAGTTACCGAGATATTTGAGGCCTGGGGTCAAATTGACCTCGAGTGTACTTAATGATTTGCTGCGGTGACGTACACACTGAGGGTTAATGCTGCAAAAAAATGTACATCGGCTGTGACTAGACAGAATTAATTTTATCAATTGAGAGATTAATTCTGCCTCAAAATAATTTCACCAGGGACATTTTTTCTGTGCTGCAAAACTTGAGACTAATTTTCATGTTGCCTTGACTCCTCTGTACTATTATCGTAGCTTGATTCACCAAGCATGGCAAAATGTACCGTTTTTCTACAGCACCAACCAAGAAACCCATAACAATTTAGTTGCCAATAATTTGATTTACAGTCCCATTTTTACCAATATTATATACTCTACAATCGTACGTCTAATCAGTTTATCCTGCAGCCCACATTTCAATGTGGCTTTTATCTGCTCATAAAAAAATGTTCGTCATCTCCAGCTAATTTTCTTTGCTGTAAGTCTCAGCCTTGCAGAATCGAATGCCTCAAGTAGCGCCGGTCCCGCTCACGGCTTGATCACGGCCACTCGGTAAATCGTATCAGAAAAAAAAAGAAATGACTCCAAAGTCCCGTAAGATTGTACAGTATAGAAAAATAAATCCCACGATAAAAAGTCCCGCACGTCGAATCCGCGAGTCAAGTCGAAGGTATTATTACGGTACGGAGTAAGTGCGTGGCGGAGGAAGAATGAGAAGCTCGGGAGCGAAACGGTACCTATGAGACGTGAAAAAAACGGTTTCGGCCACCGTCGCGGCGACGACCGGAAGCGAGCGTCGCGCCGGGTACTTTCGGGCTCCCGGGGCTACGGAGATACAAGCGGCATCATCGTTCCGGAATTATATAAAGATGAAAAGTTAATGCGAGAGTCGGGAATCGCCATGCGGTGTATTCAACGACGGTAGTCGGAGATGCTGCGCCCCTTCCCGACTCTCAATCACTGATGGCTCTTATGACCCCGGCACGATCCACCGGGGTAAAATTCTTGCGGCGATCATGCCGAGCATGCTACCATCAAATATGCATCGCGGTCGAATCTACGGTTATGTCGTGTGAGTCTCTCGCCCTGCGGCCCGGGAGAGGAGATCTCTCCCGGGCCTATCCTGTTTATGGACGTCGGTTTGTCATGGGGAGGGATGATCCCGGCTTTTTGGGTGATGGCCAAGCATCGCATCGCGCGATTTGATTCTATCCCACCATAACCCAGCCTCCATTTAGCGATATTGCTTCGCAATGTAATTCCACCTCGGATAATATTAATTATTGCGCTCCTATCGTCGTCGATCTATTACAATCTTCGGCTTCCAAAATCCATCAGGCACAGCCACTTTTATTTTTCCTCTTCCACTACGGGTCACAGCTTTCCATCGAGATTAGAAAAGAATTCTTAAGTCTTTGACGATTAGCCGAAATTTTTTTTTTTTCTCTAAAAAAATTTTTTTTTGTAAAATTGTGACTACCTCATTTTGAGTATTCTACGTTTCAGCGATTAAGATTTTGACCCCCGTTTGGGACATTGTACATTCAATTTTTTTTCTTGTCCATTTGCTTCAATGCTCGAAGCTCAAATCCGAAGTGTCCGTTACAGATGTTGAGCGCGGTTGTACGAATTGTGTAGTAAGTCAATCGTTTATTCGAATGCAGATTTGATCTAGATTAAAAAAGAATTCTTACTCTAAAAAAGTACCTCTTTAACGGTTAGTCCGAAACTACTTCTTTCCTTTAAAATACCACTTGCAGGTAAATATCAGTAAAATTGTAACTTTTCTCCGTTTCAGTTCTCAAGATTTTGATCCCTTTTCGGACATTCTTCATGCAACTATTATTTTCATTTATTTTTGGTCTCCCGTCCATTTGCTTTAATGCTCGAAGCTCAAATACGAAGGGATGCGTGATAGCCGTCGAGCTGGATTGTACGACTCGAGTAGTAAACCTATCGTTTATTTGAATAATAAATGTGCGGGACAAGGGACGGACTCGGTCACGCTAGCTATCATGAAAACGCGTTGCGCGAGCTTGTCACTCGAAATGTCAGACAGTCTCCGTGGCTTCTCGAGAGCGCTTGTCGGCCTCGGTTGACTCCGTAGCGAGACAATTAATTGATGAACCGATGCTCAGCGAAACGGCTATCGTCGTTCCCCTTCCCTCCGCCGTGACCTCTGCAGTCGCCCTGAAACTTCAATTCTGGATGCCGAGCTACGTCGTCGCCCGTCACTAGGGATGGGCGATATTTAAAAAGTTATCGATATTAATATGATCATCGTTTGAAAAAGAAATCGATTACAAAAATCGATAACTTTGAACGAATGTAACAATCGTTGTATCGATAAATCGGTAAAAAAAACTTTATTTTTAATTTAATAAGAAAAAAATTATGATTTTCATTTTATAACCCAATTTCTTGGAAAAAGAACATTTTCTGGGGCGAAACGGGCTACCCGTAATTTTTTCAATATTTTTTTTTAGGTACCCCATTTTTCCCCGCTTCCCTATTTTGCGTTTTCTCTCGCGTTTTAAATCATTTTGGGGTGGCCCATTACGCCCCGGAACGGCCCGATTTTTCACTAGCCCATCTCGCCCCGGGGGTCCATCTTGCCCCGGTTTCCCCTACATATAATTTTGTCATCCACCTCCAATCGTGGAGTTACACCCAGCTATTATTGAATAGTCGAAAAGAGATTCAGAACTTGTATTAGGAACGTATAAACGAAACCAAACCCAAATAAACAACAACAACAAAAAACTTGGGAGACCGGCGAGACATTTACGTTATATAAATGGATAAACAATGTACCAATTAGAAAAAAACAAAAACAAATCACAGTAGGTATATAATGTTGACAGCTGATTCGTAGCCAAAAGCAGAATACTCGGGAGATCGTGCATTGAGCCAGCATCATACTTGACCATACATGATCTGCATTGTGCCAGCTCAGCGTGTCTTCCCGCGTTAGTACAAAAACAAAGTTTTTGTTTTGTGTGAAAAAACAAGAATAGAAATTTCACATAAAACAAAAACAAAGTATAACGTACCTGTTTTATAAAACGAAAAACAATAGCTCATGATCCGCATCCACACTGAAATGAATTTTTATGAATTACAGTACAAAAAAAAATCTTCAAGCGGAGCAACGTCACACAGCGATAAGATCCCGAGACCTTGAGAAGTAAGAAGACGTGACGGGTTTTCGTCGTCGGGTGGCTTCCGTGAGAAACGTGGAGCGAGCCAGGGCAGAGTGTGGAGTGTGTTCTCGCGGGGATTCCCCCTCGCAGTTCGAGCGCAGCCGCGCGCCCGTTCCGGGCATGAAGGAGACTCAGTGGATGTACGCGTTTCTCCGTAGGTACAACGCTAGGCAAGCAGCGGTACGCATACATATGTAGGTACACCGTGTACGAAAGGTAGATGGTTAATATATGCAGATTGCAATACAGTAGTGCCATTACGTCTCTTTCCGCGGGGTCCGCTATATCGCCGCGTGCGCTGTAGCTCACGCCGCGGCAAAGGCAACCTCCGTAGCCAAAGCCTTAACATACCATACGTGTCTCTCCTAGCCGAGTATCACGCTAAGATCGTGGCTTACTAACTTACGTTTACGTCTATACCAGCTCGCTGGATTATCTTTCCAGGTTGGAAGCTCGCAGCCAGCGCGGGTCGACGGGAAGTCGCGGAATGGAAGGAGCAGCCGCCATACGTGGAGCGAAGAACGATGCTGGAGAGCGCCGATGCTCTCCGTTGATGCCGGAGCTTATAAGATCCTCCTCTCATCGCTAAAACCCCCGGGTCGCGATGCAAAGCTAGCGCCTTGCTGTATGGTTACCGGGCCCGGAGTTGTGGCTCAGGAACTCGAGTACACGTATCACCTGCAAAGATGCACCTGCTGCGACTACCGTGCCCGATTTACGGAACCGCGCGGAGGTGTACGGCTTTGCCCCCGGAGCCGTGTTCCTGAATGCAACTGCATTCAGTGGAACACTGCGAACTGCCAGAGGCCTCGATCCGTTCCTGCGGAAAGAGGAGCGTCGAGATCGCACCGGGGCACGATAATTAGCCTTGATTACGCAATATAATCACCGAGAGAGAGGGAGAGAGCTGAAAAGAGCGAACGTCTTCGGAGGTGGTGAAGAAGAGACGCGAGCATGTGTGCGAGATTTGATGGATGAAATTTTAAGACGGTATGGTCCATTTGTCAAGCTTTAATTCTGCAGCGTAAACAAAAATTTTTAATGTCCACAATTTCTTTTTCTCAATTTTTAGAATTTTTTCTGTGTTAACTGTACGAATCATTGATTTTAAAGCATTGTAGAATTATTGTGAAAGACATTGTGGAAGGGAAACGTGTTTGTTAAAGGTACAAACCTTTTTTGCTGCGAACCCGTGTGACTCTGTGTTACTCGGACCACTTTGAATCGCGCGGAAATGAGATTGAACCGACAAAGGGGGAAGGCACTGCGGGAGTCGGAAGTTAAATTACGATCTCGCAATAAAAATAGTTTCCGTATCTTTGGGTACTAATCTGTATAATTTATCTCGTTTACAATATTTTTTCTCAATTTTACCATTTTTTTGGTCAACAATACGGTTTATTGATTTTTAAAATTGTAAAATTAATGTGAACGAAATTCAAGGTACAGTCAAGGTACAGATTTTATGTTTTGCTGCGAGCTCGTGTGAGTATTGGATCGCTTTGAGTCGCACAATACTTTTTCTCAATTTTACCATTTTTTTGGTCAACAATACGGTTTATCGATTTTAAAAATTGTAAAATTAATGTGAACGACAATCTGAACCGGGAACGTGTTTGTTAAAGCACAGATTTTTTGTTTTGCCGCGAGGTCGTGTGAGTGTTACTTGGATCGCTTTGAGTCGCACGGAAATGAGATTGAGCCGACAAAGGGAGAAGGCACGGCGGGAGTCGGAAGTTAAATTACGATCTCGCAATAAAAATAATTTCCGTATCTTCGTGTACTGATCTGTATAATTTATCTCGTATCGCGAATAACTGAAGAGTCGTTTAGACTTTAACAAACGCGTTTTCTTTATAAGGGTTGAACACCGACTATAAACGTGACGACTTATACGACGAGAGACGGAGAAACGACCCTTAAAGACGGGAATGCAGTCGTTTTGCATGTTATTATAGATCTCTCAGGCACGGATGAACGAGTGGATATTGTACGGCGTGGAAGACACGAGCAGCTCGCTCGAGAAGCGGTCGGACAAAGCTAAACTGATACCGTTCGAAGCATACCTATGTATGTCTGTTGAGTTACCCTCGTCTAGCCGTGGGCTAGTTAAAGTCGTCGAGGGAAGCCGGGAAGACGAGTTAGCCGGAAGATCGTACGTAAGGCGTCCTCGTATATGTATATATAATTCCTACAAACAGCATACATATAGATATATATATATTCTCGTTGTAGTTGGGAACTAAGAAGTAAGGACAGTTCGGAGACGCAGTCTGGCAGCCGCAGATTACTTAGGTAATTGGTAAATACGAGAGAGGGTTACGCTTCCTTCTCGTTGGGCTTCTCGGACGCGAGGGAAGGGTCGCGGATCGCGTCACTATACCAAAGTCTGCCGTACCCTGTGGGTAAGGGAGACCGGGGCAAAATGGCACAGCGGGCAAAACGGGACTGTGAGGTCAAAACTCAATTTTCCAATAATTTCTGGATGCCCCAATTTGTCCCAACGATACATCCGGATTTTTCAACCCATTTTGGCCCACGCACCACCGTTGTCACCATCTCAAAGTTATTGGAGAATTGCGTTTTGTCTCATTATCCCGTTTTGCCCCCGTATGCCATTTTGCCCCGCTCTCCCCTAGGCCTGTACGCGTGACGGAACGAGAGAGCGAGAGTGCCCACAAGGATGCTCGGCAATGCCTGCGGCTCCAACATCCACCCTCGCAGGATATTCGCTTTAAGGGGGGAAATGAGCCTTAAAATTGTTTAAAGCGGTCGGAAGAAGGGTCCTACCCTTCGACGACTCTTGCCCAAGCACTCGTGCGCCCTTACACGTCCTCCCTGATCTTTCCGCAACTCTTACCAAACGTGCCACACCGCAAGATTCCTGGACAAGAAAACTTTGAGATCCGAGACTCGGGCAGTCAATGATTTTCTTTTTTTTTCATATAAAATTTCAAACTTTCTAAGCTTGAACTTTATTAACTTACGTATCTTTGTACATATTTTTTTTACTGTCGAAACAGGATTAATGAGATTAACGGGCTTGAGTGTTAGAGGGTTAAAGTGATTAGCCACAGAAAAAATGGTTTTCTCGACAGACTTGAGAAAAAAAAAAATAAAAAAATTATCGACGTACTCTCATTCTTCGGGTGATCGCGACTTTGTTGTACGTTACTTCCGCGTCCGCGGACGTTGTGCATTGCACATATATGTATAAAAGCGCATAAATCATTAACGCTCTGGCGCGGAGAGCGCACCGTCGCCATCGCCGCCACGGTTTGTCCCTCGCTTAATGATAGGCGAGAGAGCGCGCGGGTATGTGCAGTCGTAGCTGCTGCTCGCGTTCGCGGGCGCGCGAGGCTCTGCGTATCGCTAATTGCGAAGCCAACGAGCGTGTACTTTCACCTGGCTGGCACGTTTAGGCTTTGTGCGATTAGCGGGAGGGTACCCCGCCGAACCCCCCTGTCCCCCGATTGTTGGTCGCTATGCTTCGCGTCTTAGGAACGCGATGGCGAACTCGCGTGGGATTCACAAACCGAGAATTGCCCGAGGGGGGTAACGGATAAAGACCAGAAGCGAAAACACATCGTCTCGATTTAAATGATTGCTTTCTATTTTTTATCGTAAAAAAAAAGTTGAAAATTGAAATTTTCATATGGCTTCCTCATAAAAGTAGAAAATTGAAATTTTCACATCGCTTTCTCATAAAAGTTGAAAATTGCA
>JAPYZC010001602.1:0-22304 GCA_030522665.1 Ichneumoninae sp. A BG-2022a | reverse complement strand
CAAAATTAATCTTCTCAGTACCTTTACTATACATGATTTTTTTCAGATTTTTACGCCATCAAGAAGTACTTGCAATTTTCTCTTATTGTTGTTGAACTTATGCGAAGTCAGCGCGCAGCGAGACTCCCTCCTTAAGCAAATTTCATACGGAATTTAATCTACAAAATACGGGAAATTTTTATGCATAAAGTGGTATATTACAAATATACCAGTTTATGCATAAATTTCACGTACAGTTATGAAAAATTACCGTGCAGTAAATTAAAAACTGTAGAAACAATTTAATTTTTATAGTTTACTTTGATTTTACTGTAAAAATACTCTAATTCCAATCATTTACCTTATTGCCACTCTAAAAGTCCATTCATTTTTCGTAACAATTGTACATTAAATTTAATGCACCAATTTTTTGCATAGAAACTTCTAGTCCGATAAATTGATGCATTATTAAATTAAATTTACAGTTAGCTTTACAAATCGAACTCCTGTAATACTGGTCTCCCATTTATTTCCTTTCTATCTGACGTATCTTACGCTACCAAGAAATCATCTAACCACATGCAAAGGAGTTTCCCCAAAAAATCCTCCCAAGGTCAAAGATCGATCAATAATAATTCTAAAAAAAAATGTTAAATATAAAGTGTTGCGTACGTGCTTCACAACAGAGTTCAAGATCGAACCTCGACAATATTAATCGGACGCAAAGCACCGATGAAAATTGAATTTCTCGAGTTATTTATGGCATTGTCGAATTCGTCGAACGTTTATTCCCTTTGCATTTCACGATAATAAGAAATCATCTACCCACCTAAGGAGAAAAGGAGTTTCCCCAAAAAAAAGCCTCCCAAGATCAACGATCGATCAACGACAAGCCTGAATTTTTTTTTTTTATTTAAAAAATATTAAAGCACCCATTGTGTTCCATAACCGAGTTCAAGATCGTAGCCCGAGGTCGACAATCGGACGCGAAGCAGCGATGAAACTGACATTTCACGAGTAGTTTTGTCGAGCATTCTGTCAACGGCCGAATCGCTTCTAAATCTCTCGCGACGCGGCTGGGCCATATCGGCCGTTGATAGGACATTACCTCGTTCACTCCCACTGTACGCAATCGCGACACACATAAAGGCGCCCATTGTCCGACAGTGCAGTGCTGGAAATACACACCGGAACGCCGCCCTCTGCGAGCGCGAGCGAAAACGCGTCTCGGTAGTTTCAACCCTCTCCGCACTCGTTTCGACCCCCTGCACTGTGCCGCGCTGTGCAGTGCCGAGTGCTTTAATTGTCGCGTTATAAAACGTTTCGTTGTTGCGTCGGCGTGTTGCATTGCGTTATAAAACGAATTGTCGGGGTGCGCAGGAGGACCGGTCGGCCCGAAGCTATCCCGGTAAATCATCATGGCGTCGTAACAACCTGGGCTCCGCGGAGAGACCCAGAACCGACGAGTTTCCCGTGTACTCGCTGCTGTTGCTGTTGGCTCCACGCATGAATTATGCCGTCCTGTAGATCACCATTAGTGTGCCACGCACACTGACGCGCGTCGGGCGCGATAGTCCGAGCTATCTCGCTCGCTCGAATGATTAAACAAACGACGCAATATGATACGGACACGATCGTCCAGGGGGGCATGAGAAATTATCGCTAGCTGCCGAATATTTGCCTTCCCCGGTCGATGTGACACCTCTGTCCGAATTGCCGTTAATGGCGCTAAAGAGCCTCGGAGAGATACACTGGAAAAAAGACTCGATGACTGCCAAAGAATTTTTTTTTATTACGATTTTACCTTCAGTTCTTACGATCCCAGATGATATTGAACCAAGGACGGCGAGACTGTCGAGGCGACAGGTGTTCGTTTCGATCACTTACGGGATTGGACGAATCGGACGTTGAATTGAAATAACAATTTTTTTTCTTTGGCAGCCCGCAAGCGGATTTTTTTTTAGTCATTGATATTTTTTTTTCAAGGTATAAATCGATGATTTTTGGTGGCGTAAGCGCGGGTCGATGGCACTGTGGCTTTGAAATGACGGTATACCATTTTACGAAATTTTTACCATAGCTTCGGAGGGTTGATGCGGCTGTTCGAGGTTTTTTTCAGATTTTTTCCACCCTTCGTTCCACCGTAATACGTTGTTTCAGCACATGGAATCAGCTGAAAGATATGCATTTTTTTTTACCTGTTAGCGTATGACTTTGCATTATATATTTTTTTATTCCAAGCCTGACGTCTATCCGCGGCACTGTGCACAGTGCATCATTCATGAATTCGTACCGCACAATTACAAACTGCGCGCCGGCGAGCGTCAGCGTTGAAACATAATTCGCGCAAGCTTGATGCGCCGGAACAAACCTGGAGAGATTTAGAGATACAAACGGACTCAAAACACAATATTCCCAATCTGTCATTCTTAATTAATTTATTTTTTTTCAAACACGGGCACAGATGCCTCTGTATTTTTTAAATTTAATTTTTATTCTTAACACTGAAATTTTTACCACACCTTCGCAGTGTCGTTTCGCCTGACAGAGATTTTTTGAAATTTTTTCCACTCTGCATTCCGTCTTAATACGTTATTTCTCACATGGACTCAGCCGAAAGATATTACGAATTTTATTTGATTTTTTTCCAATTAGCGCCTGCCATTGGATCATATTTTTTTAATTCCAAGCCTGACGTCAATACGCGTAACTCTGCACAGTGCATCATTCATGAATTCGTACCGCCCAATTACGAACTGAGCCCCAGCGAGCTTCGGCGTTGAAACATAATTCCCGCAAGCTTGATGGGCCGGAACAAACCTGGAGAGATTTGAAGATACAAACAGAACCAACACACACCATTCCCAATCTGGCACTCTTAATTAATGTTTTTTTTTTTATTTAACGAGACCACCCATCAAATATTCCTCCTCCATTCATTTTTTATATGCCGCACCGTTAAATACAGCTCACACAATTTTTATAATTCGCGCACTACGCCATACGCGGCGCACAAGTCGGGTCATAGCTCTCGCATTCCCCGCATCGTTTAACAGAGTCAATATAATTTTTACGGCGCATAATACTCGCCAGGATCGAAATTAAAGAGATATCATAAATCGTAACTATCGTAATACTTTATATCCAGAAAAAAAAATTAAAAAAAAGACACCATTATGATATTGATGCCGCGGCGATGGTGGCGAGGAGCCCGAGGGGCGAGACCGGGTAGAGCAATAACTTAACAGTGAATAATGAAACCTATATTTCCCCTCTCCGGCTCTCGCCTCTCCTCTGCCCTCTCGAGCGTTATATCTCGACTGCCGCCTCCTCCCTTTATCCTTCCTCCTCGCGAAATCCTCCCGAGTCTCGGCAATATCGCTGATACTCGACGGAATGAATTTGCGCTCGCTCGAATCTCGAGATTTTCCCGGTTAAAGTACGCCGAGCACGAGCGCCCGGTGCTGCAAGATCGGCAAGAGGCGACCTTACGCGAGTCGCGCTTTGGCACGGAGCGTACACGACCGATCCGCATGGCGGCTGCGCTGGTAACGTGCTTCAAATATTCGGGAATAAGTGCAGAGCGCGGGCTGAAATATTCGAAAGCGCGGACTCGGATGAGGAGAGCGCAGGAAGCGGTCGGTCTGGGCCGAACGGCGATTAGTTCACTGCGCTGTCCGTCCTGAAGACGATGCACTGTAAAAAAATTGTAAATTTAGTGCATCGGTGTTTGAAGCTTTTATGCATAAGCAATACATTAAATTCAATGTACAAATATTATAAAAAATTTAATGTACACTGAGAGAAGGATCTAGTAAAAATTACCGTTCATCTAAGAAAAATTACCATAGAACATATTAATAGGGCGCCAGGGCGCCACCTATGGCAGAAAGTCTCAGATTATCCAATAATTTTTACCATAAGATCTAAGAAAAATTCTTATAAATCCGATACTTCCTACCATAGGTGGAGCCCTAGCGCCATACTACTATGTGCTATGGTAATATCTCTCAAGCGATATAGTCATTTTTACTAGATTCTTCTCTCAGTGGACAAACATTATGTAAAATTAGAATACTTTTAAAGTCATTTTTAAATAGTTGGAGTATTATTAAAGAACTTTTATTACAAAGTACCACTTGTTTATCATTTGCTTATTTACCATACATTTATTTTGCATAGCACTTCTGTATTAAATTTAATATACTAGTTTACGCATAAAAGCTTCCAATACCGGTATATTAAATTTAATGTACAAATATTATATAAAATTAGAGTACTTTTAAAGTAATTTTTTAATATTTGGAGTATTATTAAAGAGTTTTTATTACAAAGTACCTCTTGTTTATCATTTGCTTATTTACCGTACATTTAGTTTGCATAGCATTTGTATATTAAATTTAATATACGAGTTTATGCATAAAAGCTTCCAATACCGGTACATTAATTTTCATGCAGTAAATTTCTACAGTGTGAGAGAAGACTGCGCCAGTGTAAACTGCAACGAAATTTCGCATGCGATGTAATATACAGGAACCGGAAGTTTTTATACATAAACTGGCGTATTAAATTGCCCGTACAATAGTTATGAAAAACGTACAGTATATTAAAAACGTTAGAAATACTTATTTTCAATAACTGACTTTACACTGTAAAAAATGTCTGCATCGAAATTAATGTACTTGTATTAGAAGCTTTTATGCATGACCTAGTATATTAAATTTAATATACAAATGTTGTATAAAATGAATGTACGGTAAATAAAAAATAATTAAAAAGTGGTATTTTTAATAAAAGTACTTGAATAGTACTAAATGTATTAAAAAATTACTTTAAAACTACTGTCATTTAACATAATATTTGTCGATTAAATTTAATATACTAGTTTATGCATAAAAGCTCCAATATCGGTACATTAAATTTACAATTTTTTTTTAACTTTCTAATCTCACTGTAAAGGTGTATTAATTTTTCATGTACAATTACAATTACATTAAATCCAATGTAACAGTTTTTGCATAAAAACTTCCCGTCCGGAACGTCAAATTTACAAAACTATCCCTTTTCTCATGCGTCATTTTTCTCAGCCGCGCTCTGGCACGGAGCATACACGAGCGATCTGCATGGCTGGTGACGTGCTTCGAATATTCGGGAATAAGTACAGAACTCTGGCCGAGATACTTGAAAGTGCGGACTCGGATGAGGAGAGCGCGAGGGAGCGGCCGGCCTGAGGGCAGAACGGAGATTAGTTCATTGTACTGTCCGTTCTGAGACTGCGCGCTGGAACATGAAAGAAAAAAAACGAAAGACGGAAAGAGTAAAAAATATATATACATATATAACTCGTCGAGCGGCAAGCAAAGGGAACCGGGAAGAACAAAGGGTAGGAGCGACACTTGGACACGAGATACACGGCTCCTCTGTCTACATATTATTCTCTCGTGCATGCGCTTCGGCGTGCGGACTGCGATAATTAAAGAAAAGACAGAGGAAAAAAAAAATCCAAAAAAAAATCGAGGATGAGTTAAAGGTGAGGGAAGAATAGGGCGGCGATCTCGATGAAGTGGCTTTTGCGAGGAGCCCGCCGGGGCGAGGGATCAGCCCGATGAAGATTCATCGTCGCAGCGCGACGCGCACGCGAAGCTGTTGACGACTCCGGCGTTAATCCGGGAAAAAAGTGTGTATCTCGAGAGCCCCGACGATTCCGAGAGGCGAAGTCGAGAGTTTATATAATTAATATGAACGGGGAAGATTGCACAGCTGCAGCGCCCTGGGGGGGGGGGGGGGGAGAAGGAGATCGCCAAGTTTGTTAATTCTGTTTTTCTTCTCATTTTATTTTATTTTATTTACTTCTTTTTTCGGCGAGTTTTAATATGAATTCGCATGAAGTTTTGAATCTCCTCGGTGCGCCGGTGGCGTAACGAGGGAGCGGGAAGTTATGCGGTGCGTTATATAGGTCGGGAAGGCATTCGGATAGCTTCGGGGCCATTTGTGATTGCCGAGGAGATTCAGGAGCGAGGCGAAGGAGGAGGCCAAGAAGAGGCTCCTCGGTTGTTGAAACCGCGCGCTTCTATTCAATTTCTCGAAGCGAGGTCGGTGGATCTGGTCATTAGAAAAATCAGTCCTGGCTGCTCTCTCGCGGTTCCATTTCCGACGACTTTGCCGATAGGGCCAGGACGTTATTCTCGTTTGTCCCGTGACCGGCGGAGCGGCGCATCGAGCTTCATTAACGAACCGGCTCGCCGGATCGGAGTAATGGCTAACGCACATATCTCATAATGCGAGGATAAATAGCATCTCTGAAGATAGCGGGTGCGCCGAGCGAGTACATAAACGCTCAGCCCTTCCGGCTCGGGCGAGCATTTCG
Source organism: Ichneumoninae sp. A BG-2022a (assembly GCA_030522665.1). Classification (NCBI taxonomy): domain Eukaryota; kingdom Metazoa; phylum Arthropoda; class Insecta; order Hymenoptera; family Ichneumonidae; species Ichneumoninae sp. A BG-2022a. Next base: position 15,958 of record JAPYZC010001602.1, on the reverse strand, counting down.
ATTCGGCAATGTTTGGTCTGGAGCGGACTCGACGGGTCTCTTTGAGAGTCGACGAGTGAACGGGAACTTTGGCGGTTGCGCCGAACCGGAGATTCCCCATTAACTACCCCGTCCTCATCGCCCAAAGTTCGAGGATCAAGAGCGGACTCGCCAACGTCAAAGTCTTGACGAACGCATATTTCTGTCTGTGTTGGGTAATTCCGGGTGATACGGCTGCGGTTTCATTTTTTTTCTTTTTTTTTGGGAGCGTGGAGCGGGAGAAGAAACTCGGAATAACTACCAAGTCACGTGGCATATTTCGACCAGGCAACGTGGTACACCGGCGCCGGTAGCGATAGGTGAAATTTTCAGAGGCGCCGTGGTAATTTTTTAGTCGGGCCGTGTGGTAATTTCTTCCTGAAGGCGGGTCGGCAAAATTTTGCGTGTCTGGGTGCTTGTACAAATATTTAGCTGCTGAATTTTTGCATGTATAAAAGGTAGTGGAATCGAGATACTGAGAATTCTGTGGATAAAAATTCAGAATTTCGTCCGACAGACTCTTTTTATGTATACTGTAAAAAACAAATTGTAAATTTATTGTACAATTTTGATAACAAATTAATATATCATTGACATTACAGTGAATTATTAAAAATAAAGCATTTCCAATGTTTATAGTAGAATGAACATTAATTTTTAAATTTATATTTGAAAAAAATTTAACATATGAATGAAAAAAAAAATTGTGTTTTAGCAAAAATGGTGCGATATTCGGGTAGAATCCCCGATAGCGAAAATCATCATATTTTCTAGCAGAATGTGTGAACTTTAATACGCATGTTTCCCAGTAATTCGCTGTGTTTCCCATACAATGACAAAAAGAAATTGTTGGATGAAACAAGCTGCGTTCACTCGCCTTCAAGGAAATCATTTAGTTGATACAATAAAAAATTCAGTTTGAATCGAAATATTTTGAATCAAAATATTTCGAATCGACTGAAGCGATTAATGGTTCACTGGAATAATGATTTAGTTGTACCATCCAAATAACAACTTTGAACGTATGTGGTTAATCCAACAATTTTTTATTCCCAATGTATACCTGAATGTTCCGTTCGGCTTGTGGTAATTTCTATCAGATCTTTCTTTCAGTGTAAAAGTTGAAGGTGGTAAGGGAGGTGAAAAAATTGATGGGACGAAAACGCGATGACGCGCTCGCCCGGTGAGCATGTGGCCAGTGGAAGTATCGGGTGGCGATGACACAATGACTCCCAGGGCTCATTAGCTGGACCAGCGCGGCCGAGGGGTCAGGTAGCGACAAAGACGTGAAGAATGGGTGCGAGCTCCGGTACCGTGAGCAACCCGAGATCCGGCTTCGTTTGGAAGCTCAGCCTGGATTATATGAAACGTCTGCTGCCGGACAGCCGAGCGGAGGAGAATGAGGATGAGAAAGAGGATCAAGCTCGGACGCATAACGTGTTATACATATACACACTGTATACATTGTCCTATATGCGAAGCGCGTTTGATGTCCGTGACACGGAGCTGGAGCGTGTACGATAATGTTTTTTCTGCGACAAATCCGACAAGTTGAAAAAAAAAATTATACACTGAGAACAAAAAAATTGTTGGATTAACCAAATTTGCAGTCACATACGTTCAAAGCTGTTATTTGGTTGGTACAAGTAAATCATTATTTTCTTGAACAATTGTTCGCTTCAGTCGATTCAAAATATTTCGTTTCAAACAAAATCTTTTATTGTACCAACTAAATAACGCTTTAATCCAACCATTTTTTTTCTCAGTGTAGGAAATCGCAAAGTGAAATTTGCGGATTTCGTTGTTTTAAGTCCAGCTACCACTGTACAAAATTGTGTACAAAATTTCAACCCGCTATCTCAAGCCGTTTCCGAGTGATAGTCATTCGAAATGACGCAAGTCTGTCACACAAATCCGACAAATCGAAGAAAAAAAAACTTCGAATATATTCAAAATTGTGTCGCAATTTTTACCTCGATCTATCCGCAGATCCCGCCGGTTTAAAAATTACGATTATTCAGGTACAGAAATCAATAAATTTCCCGAACTCTCGATGAATCCAGAATCGAAATACCTTGTATCCAGAATCGGAAAAATTATCGCTGACTCATCGCCGCGACGCGGACGGTACGCTTTGAATTTTTCCCTCCAAACTCCATTCCTCCGAGCAAGATAAATTCTATTTTCGTGGATTCGGAGGATACTTCGAGATGCATGAATCCACGAACCCGGACTCGTGGGCGTTCTTGGCTCGTTCGGTGCAAATCCGGACGATCCGCCTCGGGGGAAAAGCGGACGAGCGAGGCGCGTTCATGCATGGGCGTCGTCCGGAGATCGCAACACCCGAGTCAGCAAAAGACAGGGCAGCCCGACGGTGAGTTAACTCGACATACGTGTACGTCTCCGTGAGAAACCCCCGAAAGAGGGAGAATCTGGAGAGCGTGACCAAGTGTGCAATTTTCCAAGCGGCTCTGCATTTCCTCTCCTCTCACTTTCCGGCATCCTCGTTTCCGCCCGCTTCGTCGACGCTGATAGAGCGCGGATGTGTCGGGGCAACACGCGGAGGTCCCCGTGCACATGCACGCGGTGCAAATGCGCGCACCCGCGGAATCGGATGCGGCGTACGGAGGCAGCATCCGAAATCCGGAACGGCAGACATCCAGGCGCGCTCTTGATACGGTCCAAATTTTCTTCGGCCACGTAATCGCGTAGCGAAGTAGAATTTTGTACTCGGCGTTATTCGCAGTTGTGCATCCAAACAGAGATTCGTGTAAGTTTCATCGCCGAAAACGCCCCGGCGAGAGGAACCGCGGTAACGCGGCGCCGTCCAATGGTGAATCACGCTATCGCTTCGGGTCTTTGGCCCGCGCCTTGGCCGCACGAGAGGTCGGAAAAGTGGCGGGCTCGAGCCAAGTCAACCGGGGCGACGCGCCAGGATACAGAGAGGAGAAACAAGAAAGATCGTACCCGCCTCTCCCTCCGTCGTCTATCCGAGTTCTCTGTCTTCGCGAAGCTCGGCCACTCTAATTCCGTCTCTCGGATTTCTAGAGAGGGCACTTTCGGCGTCCCTCCGGGGCGAATCGGAACGCCGACGAAAGAGACGCCACTCGCGAGATTATTCCGGGGACGATGGCCGCGACTCGGTTAATATCTGGTAATTTATTGAATTACCGCGTCGGACGACTCGCTTCGTACTGTCGGGGTAAGAATTGTCTGTGTCAAATATCGTTACTCGGTCGTGTCATCGGTTAATAATCAAATAGATATTCGAAAGTACGGTTTAAATTCTCATTTTTAACATTGTGATTTTTATCTTATATTTTTTATTTTTTAATTAAGGATTGCGGAGTTGCAACGACTTATCGATGATCATTTGTCGAATAAATATTCGAAAACATTGTTTAATTACTAATTTATAATATTGTAATTTATCATTTATTTTCTATTTTTGCTTCCTCATAGAGGAAGCTTTTTATTTAAGGATTGCCTAGTTGCAAGGACTTATCGATGATCATTTGTCTACAACAAATTCGTAAACATAGTTTAAATACTAATTTATACCATTGCGAAGTTCATCTTATATTTCATTTTTTTTTTTTTTGAGGACTTATCGTTGGATGTGACGAGACTTACGTGTTCTTGGTTGTGACTTTTCATAAGTCTTCTTTTTTACTCTTGCCAATTGACTGGCTCGCGGAAGTTCGCGAAGCAGATAGGACCGATGATATATACAGATAGAATTATAGAGAGGAGAGGGACGGAAGAGAGCTGAAGATTCCAGTGTTTGATTTCAAAAGCTTAACGAGCTATTCAGAGCGTTCACTGACGAGCTCTCTTCGTCTCCATTTCTCTCTCGTATCCTCTTCCATTCGCTGTCGCGGATAATTGCCTTTTTCGGTGATTCTCTAAATCCGTCCATTTTACTCGATAAAATGCCTGCGTGATTACGGTGTATTTTTGAAGTCCTTCTCTCGTCAGTCGGACATAGCGAACAGATGACAGTGGTAGGAAACACGCCTGTAGGAGAATACAGCTTTTGTCGAGTCTCGTGGAAAATTAAAGACCAGTCAGCACGCACGTGACGAAATGAGGAAAGCTTCCCTCATCATAGTTATTCGGGAAGAATCCAATGAGACTTAAAAAAAAAAATATATATATATAAAACATTAATTGTCACGATGTCGATCATAGAAAGCATACGATTGAAGATATATTTCTAATTTTTAAAAAATCCTACCTTTAGTAATCATTATATTTACCGTGCAGTATCTGCGCATGCGCAAGTCTTAATAACACGAGGGTTGTTAAACCTTAATTGTCGAAGGAAAAAAAGGGAGCGTTCTCGCGGAAAATTAAAGACCAACCAGCACGCACGTGTTGAAGTCAGGAGAGCTTCCCTTATCACAGTTATTCGAGAAGGATCCAATGAAACTAAAAAAAATATACGCCATGAAATGTCACGATGTCGATCATAGAAAACATACATTGAGGATATATTTATAATTTTTTAAAAATCCTACCTTTAGTCATAATTATATTTACTGTGCGGTATATGCGTATACGCAAGCCTTAATAACACAAGAGTTGTTAAACCTTGATTGTCGAAGGAAAAAAGGGAGCGTTCTCGCGGAAAATTAAAGACCAGCGAGCACGCACGTGTCGAAGTCAGGAGAGCTTCCCTTATCACAGTTATTCGGGAAGGATCCAATGAGACTTTTTAAAAAATAGATGCCATTAAAATGTCACGATGTCCATCATAGAAACCATACGATTGTGGATGTATTTTTTATTTTTTTAAAATCCTACCTTGAGTAAACATTATATTTATCTTACGGTACATACGCATGCTTGCGCATGCGTTTGTGCCGTCTTAATAACACAAGGCTTGTTAAACCTTAATTATCGAAGGAAAAAAGGGAGCGCTCTCGCGGAAAATTAAAGGCCAACCAGCACGCACGTGTCGAAGTCAGGAGAGTTTACCTTATCACAGTTATTGGGGAAGGATCCAATGAAACTAAAAAAAAAATATACGCCATTAAATGTCACGATGTCGATCATAGAAACCGTACGATTGTGGACATGTTTTTTTATTTTTTTTTAAATCCCACCTTGAGTAAACATAACATTTACTGCGCGGTACATGCGCATGCGCAAGTCTTAACGACACAAGGCTTGTTAAACCTTAACTATCGAAGAAAAAAAAAAAGGAGCAATCCGCGAACCACTGCCGGTAGTTAAGGTTTAGAAGACTTCGACCACTTTTTTACTTTTCCTCTCGTCAAAGTTATACGACTCTTGCCAGCGGTGGGAAGCTTATCGCTCGAAGAATCGACCTGATTCCTCGGCACGCTTCGCGGCCAGGGACGACGGCGTGGTTTCTCTGGTGCGAAGAAAATGTTTTTCGTTACACCAGACTGAACGCTTTCCATTGGTAATATCAGCCTCGTGGTACGGCGCCGTCACGCAATAGTACGCTCGTAGTGGAAACAGCGGAGCAACGCCAGCGCGCCCGTTGAAACAACGGCGCGAGCTCTCCGGAGCGGACACACCGTTCGGATACCCTGAGCGACGTGTTAACTGATGCAAAATGTACAAAAGCACTCGCCAGTATGCACTGCTCCGGCCGTTTCAACGTGGCCGAGGAATATGTTAGACCTACATTAATTGCGGTGCGCTACGCAAATCTCTGCTCGCTGTTATAATGCTCCGCGTCGGAATAACTTACGCGGCGGTGCGGTCGGGAAACGGCTGCGAGGCGTTTTGTCCTCTAGATGATGGATACCGGATAATTTGCATCTCGAAGTAACGACGAAGGTCCCGCGGCGCTGACGGCAAGCAATAAACACACGCGTTTCACGCAACGCGAATAAAAATTGCCCGACAAACGATTCGGTGCCAACAGTTTCAAAAATAATTAACACAAACTGGCTATTTCGATTTCGAGATTGAATAATTTTTTGTTGAACAATGCAACGATGGCCCTGTACGAGCCGTTCGAACTGGTTCACGGAATGCAATTTCTCTGTGGAAAATAAACTGCGGGAATGGAGCTCGAAATTAATTGAATCACGGTGGTCGACGGAAGTGATTCGCGAAAATAATAGTTTTCAAATTAAATAAAAATATATTATCTGTGTATCGTGGCCTCGTGCAGACCAAAAGTGGCGAATATCGACCGTTGCATAAAAGTCTGACACGACATCGATGTTGAAAAATGTTGGGAATTGAAAATTTTCATATCGCTTCCTCATAAAAGTTAAACATGAAAATTCTCATATCGCTTTCTCATAAAAGTTGAACATTGCAATTTTCATGTCGCTTCCTTATAAAAGTTGAAAATGGAAATTTTCATATCGCTTTCTCATTATGTTCCTTTATTCGCTGAGCTTCCTCGCTGAGAAAAAATACAGAAAATGCTTTCTCATTGTAAAAGGTTCGCGAATAAAAAAACATTATGAGAAAGCCATATGAAAATTTACGTTTTCAGCTTTTATGAGGAAGCGATGTGGAAATTGTGATGTACAATTTTTTTGCATGGCTTTCTCGTGTTAACTGGGTCGCCATATTCGCCACTTTTACCCTATCGAGCTTTTCAATTCCTGCACCGGATAATTTGCATCTGGAACTGACGACGAAGTTCCCACAGTGCTGACGGAACACAATAAGCACCCGCATTTCACGTAACGCGAGGAAAAACTGCGTGAAAACCGATTCGGTGCCGACAGTTTAAAAAATAATTAACGTAAACGGGCAATTTCGATTTCGAGATTGAATAATTTTTAGTTGAACTGCAACGATTGCCCTGTACGAGCCGCTCGAACTGGTTCGCAAAATGCAACTCGACTACGGAAAATAAACTGCAGCACCAGCGCTCGAAATTAATTAAATCACCATGTTCAACGAGCTTGATTCATGGAAGTTTTGAAACATTTTTATTTAACATATTATCACCCATCACACGGACCAGAAGTCGCGAACACACATCGTGTTCGTATGGCTTTTTCATGTTAAATAATGGCGCACAATATTCGCCACTTCTGCCCTATCCACTTTTTCAATTTCTACGCGTACTTGAAAATTGGAAGCGCGAGTAAGTGTAACTGCACGAGAGATAGGATAAAAATAGAGACTCGGACCGCAGGAGGCTCCGCTATTTCGCCAGTGCCATTTGTATTCCTATCGCGTTGTGACTGGGGTACGATATAGTGGCGCATAGAGTTTTCCCGAAGGCGAACTTCGGTTTCCGCACGTCTCGCGATCTCGTACAGCAAATGCAAGTTGGGATGCATATATATATATATATATATACATGCATATAGTCAAGGGGTGCACCGAAAGACCGAAGAACGCAACCCCCTTGAGTTGGCAAGTCCGATTTGCGCTCGCCTTCCTATCTCGTGCCGCAAGCTCTCGCGACCGCTTTCGGATGCGCCGGTTCGGTTCGCATCGTAATACTCGTTGCAAGATGCGGCATACTTGGCTGGCATAACAAAGGGTGCACGTATGCAGCCCGATGCAACGCAGGCTCGCACGATCGAGGCGATAGTCGCCAAGGAATATGATACTCCATAGCTCATTTGGATAATACGCTCCAAGACCGTAGTAATTTTATATGGATCATTCGCGTCAGCTATACGCGAGGTCGACGATATACACGAATGTATATCGGTTATGGTCGGTGAAATATAATACGGTACATACGTTGCACAAAGTATGTATGTGCACTTGATACTTATCATAGAGTATTACGTAGATATTTTGCGGAGTACTATAATAATGTATGTGGGATTATAGTGTAAACTATAATAAAGGATCGCGGTTCCGACGAGAGGCATTCTCGCGTCCACTCGCTCGGTCTCGAACGAGATCAACGACCCAGAGCCCTGATCCAGGTCACTCTCCGGGCGCAGGAGTTAGCGAGAGAACCAACGTTTCGTGTATATATCATGTGCAGAACTGGCAGGCTGTTGCGGCTCGGGCGCCTTGCGCCCTCGCTATGTGCTGCGGAATTTTGATGCCGGAATTTTAGGATCCTGCCGATTCGTTCGAAATACGGCACTTCCGGGTAGATCATGTTTCGATCGGAAGTGACGTCATAACGGACGTCACTTCTGATTTGAAAATCTAATTTTTCGACCGCAAGTGACGTCATACCGGAATTACGTCATTTCCGGTTTGAAAATCTCATTTTTCGACCGGAAGTGTCGTCATATCGGAAATACGTCACTTCCGGTTTGGAAATATAATTTTTTGATTGAAAGTGACGTATTTATAGTATGACGTCACTTACGGTCGAAAAAATGAGATTTTCGGACCAGAAGCGATGTATTTTCCGTATGACGTCACTTCCGATCGAAAAATTATACTTTCAAACAGAGGCGACGTATTTCCGGTATGACTTCATGATTAATTGAATGTTAACATTTTTTAAATAATTTTTTCGCGGGTGTACGAGGCATACATTGATTTAGTCAAAATGTACGAAATTTCGATGAGGACCATTAAAATACTCGTGACGAAGAGCCGGTCGATCGCGTGGTCACTTGCGATGCAGCATGGAGCCCGGCCGCGTTGAATATTAAGCACACGTGAGGTTGCGGAGGGAACCCCCCGTTGGCGTGGGCCGTGCAAACGGTTCAACAACGGGAGCCGCGAAAATCGCAGTAAATTTCAACCGGAGGCGGAGGAGTCAGCATCAACCGTGACCCCGCAGAGGTACGAAGCCTCGCACCCTCGAGAATCCGCGTGGTTACACACCGGGGGCGGGTGGCGAGAGAGAGACGGATAGATACCTACGTGCGAACCGGTCATTAAAGCCCTCCCGAAGTGTTGCGAGCTGTAAAAGTGGCCCCCGTCGCATTTTACGAGTCACTTCGGCACGAGATCCGGAGTATCAGCTCCTGTTCCTTCTTCCATCGTTTTATTTTTATTTATTTTTCTTCATCTTTTTTTATTCGTCGACTTTCGGCTATAAGAAGGCCGAAGCATCGTACCTCGCCTGGTAAAACGCCTGCGAGGCAGGTCTTCGGAGTCTGAGGCCATCGAAAAAAGAGCCATGAAAAAAACGATGGGTAGGTTAAAAGACGTCAAGAAAAGCAGTAGGTCATCGATCATTACGGCCTAATAAAATAAACTGGAGCTATCTGTCGAGAGACGAAAGTAAATGCAATTAGGAGATCCGGAAAGGCGTCGTCATTTTATTTCTTTATTACTTTTTTTTTGAGAGAGTTCTAACCATAACTGGTGTTCTGGAGGAGCGACAGCTTCCAGATGTTGAACGGCTGGCGTGCTGCGGGCACCGGCCACCGGCAGCCACCCAACACGCGTTTGTACTACACGACCGCGCAAAATGATTGACGCCGTCATTAGGCTCAACGTATAAACGCTGCCGGGGCTGACACACGGTAGCGGCCCCCAACGAGCCGCTGTATATGTGGATACGCTTATAGAAACTATGTTTCACCGCTCTGATCGCGCACTACGCACGCTTCGTTCTACGTAATACGAGAATGATTGTATGCACGCGCACTCCAGCGCAGTTGCGGGTGTTGCCCGGACTCACAGGCCAACACTGTCTCATAGATTCAATTAATTCCCCAATTCGTATCCTGTCGACTATCGCGCGGTGATGTTCCCTCAATGTCGACGTTAAACAAATACGCCGATAAATCCAATCAATTCACAATTTGAACACTTGAAATTAGAATTTACAAATCGCGTCATGAGACTTCGATTTTGGGCGAAAAAATGAAAATGTACTGAACCGGAGGGCCGAGCTGCGCATGCGCAAGTGTCATCCGCTTTAGTAACGTCATGGTCGGTGAGTCTTGAAATTGGGGCGGATCGTTCCTCAGCCTCTTTATCCGTTCCGCATTCCAATAGCAACTGGAACGAGAGTCTATTTTCCCGAAAAGAACATTTTCCACCCTATGCGTTTGCCTGCCAGCGCCTTTGCCTCTCTCAACTGCTATCCGGGATATTCCGGAAAATGGCAAAATTTCATCGAACACATGTCCTACCGCACGGAAACTCTGTCGCTCCAGCTGGCATTCATGAGCTTCACTGTAGGTCCATAAACCTGAACACCCGGACTAGGCTGGTCGATTGGCTGGCCTTGTAAGAAGATTCAAGCCGCATCACCCTCAACTATCCTGGACCACAGGATAGTTGAGTTGATGTTGTTCCTTAGGGTGAAAACCCCACAGGCTTATGATTAACATGCAGAGTCTTTGTCCGTCTTGCATCCCAATAGCAACTGGAGCGAGAATTTACTCTCCCAAAAATCATATTCCACCCCTGCCATCGCCTTTGCCTCTTCATCTGCGATCCTGGATGTTCGAGAAAATGGCAAAATTTCGTCGATCACATGTCCTTCGGCACGGAAATTTTGCCGGTTCGGCTGGAATTCCTATCACTGTAGTTTCATAAAGCTAAACATCTGGACCAGGCTGGTCGATTGCGTCGCCTCGTAAGAAGATGCAAGGTTTTGCCGTATCACCTTCAAGTGTACCACAGAAGACACATACCCGTTTACCTTTCGTCGGTATTGTTCCTGAGGGTGAAAACGCCCACAGGCTCCGACGCGATTAATATGCATCGAATGCACATGATTGTGTGCGCAATATGCCTAAGTTTATGTGTACCGGTGTATCCGTATGTGGGTTTGCGTTGGATTGACGGCTGTGGGTGACTTGCGAGATGAGCGGGGACCACCACCCGCTCTTGTAGTCTCCATGCTGCATCGGGATGCACGCATGTCCACAACCAACGGCATCGCAGAGCAATGCCCTACGGTATTCCACACATGGTAGCGTGCACCTATGGCCGTCGTAGTTCAACATCCCTCGCGTGTACGCAGACATACGCTCATCCACCCTGGTGTTGGTTGAGGAGTGTCAGGGAGAAGTGTATGATCTCCGTAAGCTCTGTTCATGGCGATACTGATGTCTGACGTTAACGTCGAGGGCGGATTGTGTTCCACGAGTATATTCATGTTTGGCGGTCTACCAATCGTAGGGCAAACCGTCATCCGGACCATAACGCGAATTACTCGTGCAATCCCGCCCACCCCTTAGTTTCTGCACTTGACTGTCGATTGCTGTCACCAAATGTACCTCGTGATTGCGGATCATCGAGGCCACTGCGATTGCGGTATTGCACGCTTCCTCTGGACACCTTACAGGTCATGGGGATGTACATTTTTTTGAGAATACGGAATGATTACCTGGAACCTTCATGGAAAATTTTGTTAACGTTGAATCTTGACGAATGTCTTTCTTGATCTTCGATCCGTCTTAGTCAATTTGGTGGGTTTGGTCGTATCGAACGCATCACAAGTGCGTGTTCCATGTGGCTTTAAGGTAATGATACGAATTTAAATGAGCTGGGAATGTTTGAGGACGCAATCGTTTGATCGATCCGTGCCCCACCTAGCCCTTAGTTCTACAGGGTAACCTTCCGCACTTGACTTTTAATTGCTGTCACCAGAGGTCCCTCATGATTACGGATAATTGAGGCCACTGCGATTGAGGTACCGCATGCTTCCTTTGGAAACCGTATAAGCTATGGGGTGTCATTTCTTTCAGAACACGGACTGATTACCTGGAATTTTCGTGGGAATTTTTGTTAACCAAATGATCTCCGAGTAACCGAAAATGGGACTGTGGGGCAAAACGGGACAGTGAGGGCAAAACTCAATTTTCCAATAATTTTTGGATGCCCCATTTTGTCCCAACGATACATCCGGTTTTACAACCCCGTTTTGCCCCACGGGCGACCATTGCTACCATCCAAAAGTTATTGGAAAGTTGCGTTTTGTTTCATAATCCCGTTTTGCCCCGCTCTCCCCTAGTCAATTTGGTGGGTTTGTTTGTATCGCACGCATCGCAGGTGCGTGTTCTGTGTGGATTTAAGGTAATCATACGAATGTAAATGAGCTGGGAATGATTAAGGACGATCGATCCTTATCGTTTGATCGATCCGTGCCCCACCTAGCCCTTAGTTCTACAGAGCAGCCTTCTACACTTGACTGTTAATTGCTGTCACCAAAGGTCCCTCGTGATTATGGATCATTGAGGCCACTGCGATCGAGGTATCGCACGCTTCCTCTGGAAACCGTGGAGGTCTCGAAGGTGTAATTTCGTGGCAAATTTTGTCAACTGAATGATCTGCGTGCGACCGAATCTGGACGAATATCTTTCTTGATCTTCGACCAGGCTCAGTGAATTTGGTGGCTTTGGTTGGATTGAACGCAACAGGCGTGTGCGTTCCATGCGGCTTTAACGTCATGATGCGATGTAAATGAGCTGGGAATGATTAAGGACGAGGTCGTTCGATCAATCGCGTGTCAGCAACTAGTCACCCTTCGGTCACAAACGAAGGCCTCCATACCTGCAGCCTGTGCCTATTGCCGCGTTCCTGCAAAGCCGACAACACACGACGACGATGAAGACCGTAATGCGAACGGGAGTCCACGGTCACGATGATACCCTGTTGATAGCGTTGCGTGAGTGCGAAACGACGTTAAATCCCCGGCTCGGTAAATGCATACCTCGTATAACCGTACATATCTGCATGGGTATTACGTTATGAGAGCGTGCGTGATATCAGTACTACATAAACAATAAAACTGAACTGGCATTATTCGCTGGCTCACGAAGGATTCGATCATCCTTATATACCCGTTGAAAGAGCTTCAATTACCATAAGGTTAATGCCCCGGCAACTGACCACTTGCATGAATAATCTTCCGGTTAACGGCAATCTCTTAAATCATGAAGTCAGGAGATCATTTTTTATACTCCACGTTAGGATAAGGATTTCTATTATTTTTTTAATTTGTCAACGACGGAACTTTATTTATAGATCGATATCGATAGCTTTCGAACACAAAACCGTTTTGTTACAGTATCTATATAAATCCATACATTACTACTATACTACTGTATTCCTTTCCATTTTGTATTTTTTTCCCCACGAAAGGAAACATTGAAAAGAAACATTTTTTTTTTTTGGTCTCTCGAGAAAACTCGCATATGAATTGCAAAGCATCAAAGTTCGCACGTTCATGTACTTGCTCTCCACTTGAGGAGAATTCACTTGCCTCGAGGGCGTCACGTAATATATTTTTTTATTCCACGTTAGGGCAACAATTTTTTTATTATTATCCTTTTTTTTCAATATGTCAATGGCTCATCCTTATTTATAGATAGATATCGATAGTTTCAGACCACGAGGCCAATTTGGCTTCGCGCAGACTCAGCCTTCTGCCGTTACTTTAAAGCATCTATACCGTAAAGTCTCTATGTAAATTCATATTACTTTCCATTTTGTATTTTTTATTCCACGAAAGGAAACATTGAAAAGAAACATTGATTTTTTTTTTTGGTCTCTCGAGAAAACTCGCATATGAATTGCAAAGCATCAAAGTTCGCACGCTCATGTACTTGCTCCCGAGTTGAGGAGAATTCACTTGCCTCGACGGCGTCACGTAATATTTTTTTTTTTATTCCACGTTAGGGCAACGATTTTTTATTATTTACTCATTTTTTTCAATATGTCAATGGCTCATGCTTATTTATAGATAGATATCGATAGTTTCAGACCACGAGGCCAATTTGGCTTCGCGCACACTCGGCCTTCTGCGGTTACTGTAAAGCATCTATACAGTCAAGTCTCTATATAAATTCATATTACTTTCCATTTTGTATTTTTTTCCCACGTAGAGGAAACATTGATTTTTTTTTCGTTCCCTCGAGAAAACTCGTATATGATTTGCAAAGCTTCACAAAGTTCGCACGCTAATGTACTTGCTCCCGAGTTCAGGAGAGTTCAGTTGCCCAAACTCAAGGGCGCCACGCAAACTTCTTCATCTCTCTCTCACCCTCTCTCGCTCGCCGGTACAGCTCTCCGGTTGCTTCTCGACTACACGGTTTCGTGCAATACACCCCCCGCTCGCAAAACGCTAAACGTACTCTCTGCGCGCGATAATGTACGAGACGCGAGCACGAAAGTGCAGGGCCGGGGTGTACAACAACCACTCATAAAGTTCTTTATCTCGCACCCCGAGTCCCGTACGTCCCGCTATGTGCCAAGACCTTCTCGCAGTTTTCCACTTCACCCATCAGCCTCCCGGCCATTTTTCTTGTATAAAATTTTACCGCCCGCGCGGAATATTTTCAGCCGTGTCGCAACGAGCTTTGCGAAATTTCTCCCAGGATATTAGTCGAAGTGGGGGGGGGGGGTAGGAGGGGGGGGGGTGTTCTTGGAGAGTTTAAGCCACTCGAGAAAGAGAAAACTCGAGAGAGAGAGCCAAGACTGGGTATAGAAACCACATCCTCGTCTGGCGTTCTTTCCACCCTCGTTCGCCGCCCCCGCACCAAAGCCGGAAAGGAGCCTTACTTTAACCTCGAGGCTGTAATACATTCGGCCCGCGAGGGTTATTGCACGAAGTGCCTTGCCAGTGTACTAGCCCGCTATCGCGTAAAAATGGAATGTAGGAACGTTATTACTCAATTGCTTCGCCCACCTATGTTAGAGGTTGATGTTGCTGTTTATTCTGCGAAGGAGAAGCGAAAGGAAAATTTTGAGAACCGACAACTCGTCATCGTGCGCGAAGATATCCTCGAAGTGGGACGTTGGAGCGCCGCTAAAGTGTGCGCGATACTTCAGGGTCGGGACATAACATTATGGGCGGGAACGATCTTCCATTCTTGTAGGTGAATTTTTATAGTGAAGGGAATAATTGGTAAATCATTTTGCTCATTTGACGAGAGATATTTCAAAGTATCTTTTTGAAACTCATGCATGAAAAGTGCTACTTTACGTGCGTGCCGAGAGTGGCGAAATTGGCGCTTTACAGCCAAGTGTACTATAAATAACCGACGCATGCGCACATCGGCGCGATCTCATTTTACGCACCCTTAAGCGTGCGTAAAGTACTTTACGCACGCACTTTACCCACGCTTCAATGTGCGACACTAGTGCGGTATGGCGAACATTATACGCAGACTGTCAAGTGAGTCACACGTAACACTGTGCGTATAAAGTTCGCTTTACCACCCTTGTATCGCAAATTACTATGATTCTCTTTTTTCTCGGAAATCCCCGAAAGCATCTTCGAAAAAATAAAATCTTGATATGTACTTCCGACAACTCGCCACCATGCGCGTGGATCTTCAAAAGGGGTAGTTAGAGCGCCGCTCAAGTACGCGCGATACTTTAGGGTCGATAAATAAAATTATCGCCCTCTCTTCGGCCGGTAAAGTTTCATCGCAAAGGAAACAACCGATAAACAATTAGCCCAAATAATTTTACACATTTAACGGGAGATATTTCAGAGCACCATAATTATCTTTTTCCCCGGAAACCTCTCGCCGTCGAAAATCCGCGAGAGCATCGAGTGTCGCAAGAGCGGGTAAGTGGGAACATTAATTAGAACACCGGTTGCGCGATAAATGGCTTCTGAGATGTCACGCATTTGCTCGGGCGAGTCGCCCGGTGGGCTCGCGGACAATTTGGCACCCGGACGGCGACGGGGGATTTAATTCCTAATCCTCAGCCAGATCCTCCTCCTCCGCCCGGCAAAATCCGCGCGGGACGACGTCGCCGACTGCGAAGAACGAAGCGGTGGAAAGCGCGCATCGCGGAAACCCGACCCGCCACTGATGAGAAAAAAATCAAACGTTCCGGATAAAAGTGTTTATCTTTTTTGGTAAATTACAACGCCGTGATTACACCACCCGATTTTCACTCCCTCATCGGGCGGCTCGGGGCTTTTACGGGAAATTGTATTTTCTCCGCTCGGCATCGGCAAAGCGTAGCGCGTTTTTCAGGCCACCTCGTATAATTGAACGATCAAACGAACTTACCTAAGTGATGTTCGATCGGAATTATATGCAAGCCTCGTTCGAAATGATTACCATTGTAGTACTGCCTTTCC
>JAPYZC010001601.1:0-19305 GCA_030522665.1 Ichneumoninae sp. A BG-2022a | reverse complement strand
TTTTTTTTTTTTTTTTCTTTTTTTTTTTTTTTTTTGTTTCTTCCTTTTTTTTTTTTTTTTTTTTTTTTTTTTTTTTTGTTTTTTTGTAAATTTCGTCATTTATATACAACGACGGCTCTTCAGCGAGGTTCGGAGACCATTGTAAAAGGCAATTATCATGTCGGAGGCTTTTGAGGCGCCTCGATAGGCGGGATTTCCTCAAAAAATCCGATTGTTTTCGCAGCTTCCGTACCCAGCACAGTTTCCCTGCGGAATCTCGTGGACTCTCCGAGATTCGTATGTTATTATAGGCGAGCAGTTTTTTTTCGATCCGGCAGGCTCGGCAGACATATACAAAACGTATATCATCCGATACACGACGACATGAAAACGTAACGCATTATTATTACTTTACTTTACGCAATAAAAAACTGTTTGTATGAAATATAACGTTTTTTTTTATCCCATCGATATCGCGAGACCACAGAAATTATTCAACGATGCGAAAACGTTTCCGTATTTTAGTGCTGGTAATGTAATGCAACAACAATAACAACAACAACAACAACAATAATAAAGTTTGGAAAACGATATACGGTATTTAAGGATATTATAATTATGAGTAGAAAGTTTCAATCAGCCTGCACCGGTTTAGCACCGCCACTCGCCTCTCTATTCTCCTCTCATTCGATTCCGGTCTCGTTATCCGAAAAAATTTCTTTCGGGTCTCACTGGGTACGAAATCCTTTACTGTGTCGTTAAGGCAATGTGAAACAGACTCAGTCGCTATCAAAAACTGTAATTCTCTTTTTTTCAAAGCTTCTTGACCGAAAATTTGACCAGCCTCGAAAAAAAAATGCATTACAGTTTTGGTTACCGACTGAGCCCGGTCGGTAGCAAAAAAAATGTAATCGCACGCATCTATCAATTCTGCTTGCCATAACATTTTCTTCTTCCCGAGATGCCTGCGGTTTTTCGAACGGCATTCATTACAGTGTTTATTACCGACCGCGACATTTCACACGCTCTTAATTCAAACGCAAAGAAACAAGAGAAAAATAATAATCGATAATATAAATCAGCTAAAGAAGAACGTCTCCGTCTCTCACTGAGCGTTACCCCGGGGGGCCGGCCACCTGTCTGAACCACAGTACGAAACGCTTTCCCGAGCGTGGTAGGTTCACCCCTCAACTGGACTTCTCTATCTCGTGGCTTCGGCAGAAGTGAGAGTCCGTCGCAGCAGTCACGAGCATAATATAATTTTCAAATTACATTACAAAAGTGTAAGAATCGACTTTTCTATATAATCTGTTGCCCAGTAATGATTTTACGGTTACAATATCGCGCTCGTTAACCCTTTATAAGTTACAGAACAATCGTGGCTCTCTGACTTTGTTATGGTAACGCACTACTGTACATTCGATTCTCAACTTATCGTGGTGCTTAGCCATGGGAAAATTGTTATGCGGAGTATTTGCTATCCTAGGAGAAAATAAAACGATGACAAGGTTTCAAGGAATACCCGAATTTACGAACTTCAACTCTGAGGCAAAAGTCCTGAAACAAATTTTTTAAAAATAACCAACATGACAGCCCGAAAAGTTGTCCAGTTTGAAAAAAAATTATTACCCGATAATTTTGACGAGGTTCACATTATCCTCATAGATTTTTTCAAGATTGTAAGCTACCATTTAATCGTATTAAGTTCGACAGCTCGCGACTTACAACAGCCAATCAGATTCATAGTATAATGACCTCCGGATGTTTTCGATATATTTCGAGATTGTTCTAGTTCGATGTGCTGTATCCATTTTTCAATTTAACAAAATGCACGTTTCGGAATTCACCGGCGAATAAGAATAATAATTGTAGGTTCACTCCCAATATTATCTAAAAAAAAAAAAAAATGTGTCCGTCGCATTGTTTTTGCCGTCTTAAAATTCGTAATTCCGGCGACCGTTTCGACATTACCGACGCTCATAACACCGCATGGTACTCTAGCGACGATACGTTTGAGGTGGTCAGTCTCCATTATCTTCGGAGGAGTAAAGATAAAAAAAAAAAAAAAAATTGTCCCCATATACCGTACGATTGTGATCCGTTCGACCGATAAAGGGTGAAAAAATTGCAACTCCGATCGTGAATACAAAGGAATAGTACAAAAAAACTTTCGACAATCATCCGGCGAACAAATATCATTGTGATTTTCTCGAGTAATTAGAAAAATATATAATGCTCATCGCCGCTCGGCAGGCCCACCGAAAGCCCACTTTCGTTGGGCGTAGACTAGATTAAGCCTAATAGAGACGTCGTAGCGCGAGCTCACGGGGCTCTTATTAATTTCTTTTTTTAATTACAAAGTTCCCCGTGCTTTATCACGACTCGAATACACCCACAGACACACATACGCATACATACACCGTCGCAGACACAACCCCGACGTCAGCCACCCTCCCACGTACGAATCGTCGACGAGGCGAATCGTGACGACTTCTACAGTGTAAAAATACGTAAAAAAGGTAGGTATCCTGCACGGAGTGTTCGTTTTACACAAGACAAAAAAAAAACAAAAAAAAATGAATAATGACAGAAAAGAAGAAATAAAATAAAAATAAAATTGAAATGTCGTCGTTTACATTGATTATCATACGCCGTCATAAGCGAGGTCGACGGATGGTCTGTGATGCGATTGGAGGTAAGAGGGTGGCGTCGAGTTACCGGGACCGGGCCCACCGGCACCCGGATAACCGGGATAATTTGCGCTAGGTGCGTGAATTCCGGTCGGCGGTGTAGGATAAGCGTCGAAGGAACTCGAGTACGATGCGTTGTACGGATAAGGATTGGCCATATGACCGAGAGACGGATGCATCCCTCCCATACCACTTATTCCGCTCATCCCGTAAGTGCGTTGCATCAGACTCGATTCGAGACCGCCGAACAGATATCCATTCGTCGAACCCATCGATACAGGATAATGAGGACCGGGTATGATGTTCGAGTACGCGTTGCTCGCCTGTCCGTGACTCATGCTCGGGGTGTAATTGCTCGAGGCAAGATTCTCAACGGTATACGATTTACTGTGCTGCTGCTGTTGTTGTTGTTGCTGCTGCTGTTGTTGTTGTTGCTGATGATCCGGTTGCGTCGAGTGATGACGTCCATTCATACCATAGAGTGAACCATAATTTTCCGCCGCCGAGTAGTGCAGAGAGCTCGGATAAATTCCACCCCCGGGTCCGAGCGGCGGACTGTAATTCGCCATGCTGACACTCGTGAAACCCGATAGATAGGACTGATGATGAGCCTCGAGTTTGTCGCCAAGCGCGTCCTCGGATATCCCCGAATGGGAGTGTTGAAGACGTTGATTACCACCGTCGGCTATGCTTGGTATCTGATCGACCAGAGACTCGAGATCACTGAGACTCTTTGATGCTACGTCTTGTCCCGAATTCCTTTTAATACCGTACGTTTCGTGCGGATGATGGTGCGGCGACATTGACGAATGTTGCGTCGGCGTGTGCGAATGATTGTGCGGCGGTGTCGCATGCGAATGATGTTGCTGCTGCTGTTGTTGCTGTTGTTGCTGCTGTTGTTGTTGTTGCTGCTGCTGCTGTTGTTGTTGTTGCTGCTGCTGCTGCTGTTGTTGTTGTTGTTGTTGCTGTTGCTGCTGTTGTTGTTGCTGCTGCTGCTGCTGCTGCTGCTGGGCGAGTTCGTCGGCACTCTGTTGGCTCAGACCCGTCGGTGTTGTCTGATGCGGATGACGATTGTGCGATTCCGTCGGTTGATCGTGAAAGCCCATGTAACTCGCGTAACCCGAGTGTACCGGTGTACCGGGATTACTGTGATGCCCCGAATTGTCAGCCGTACCGGCAGGATTGTACTGGCGATGTTCGTTGTTAAGATTCTGCTGTGAAATACTGGTGGGTGGTTCGAAATCGGGATGCTCGACGCTCGGCGACGTCAGCGGCGATGGTTCCAAATTATTTTCCGACGATATCGCCGTGTTTATCTCGGACGATAGATCCGAGTGGGTGAACGACAGTGACATCGACTTTGGACTTTGGCTGTAGTGCTGCATATGGACCGGGCTGTGCTTGGCGCTCATGTTGTAAGGACTGTCGTTCATCCCCTGACCGAAGAAGCCCGAGTCGCTCATTGGCTGCGAGTACGGGGCCATGTGAGCGAACGGTTTCGGTGGCGACATGAGAGGCGGTGAGAAACAATGAGGTACACCAGAATTTCCGTAACCGTCGTTCATGTGACTCATCTCATGCTGCTGCTGCTGCATTTGGTGATGCTGCTGCTGTTGCTGCTGCTGCTGTTGATGCTGCTGCTGCTGTTGCTGCTGTTGTTGCTGCTGTTGCTGCTGCTGTTCCCTCTCTCTCGCCTCTTGCTCCTGCTGCTTCTGCTGCTGGTGTATCTTCTTCGGTCTGCCACGACGTTTCTTTATCACCTCGCCGTTACCGTCGGTCTTGTCCACTTCCGGCACCGGTTGATCGTCCGGATTCTTTATCTTCTTCGGTCTACCGCGCTTCTTTTTACCGGGAATCAAACCGGGCTCCTGCTTTATCGTCGAACTGCTGAGATCCGTCATCGTACTCTCACCGTCGACTCCCATTTCGTCCGCGAACAATGCCTTCTTCTCGTCCAAACCCTCCATGTCCTTCTTTTTGAGCTTCGAGTCCGCGAATACTATGTCCGACTCGTCGAGATGAGTTATAGTGCCGTTAAGATAGTCGCGAAATTTTTTTAACGCCGCATAGTACGGCACCTTGTCCGCGGCGCGCGGCAGCTGAGCGCATCTCGCGCTGCTAGACGGCATCACCCACATGTGCTGAAACATTCCAAGAAAGAAACAACGTACGTGTTATTCTCATTGTTTTACACAGTCTAATCTCTACTACGAAGAGAATTTGTTTTCTTTCTTTTTTCCAGTAATTATGAGGATCATATTATTTTTATGAAAAAATATGTAGCTTTAGTAAAAACCAATCGAGTCTTACCGTATTGGTACCGTCGACGAGACTTGGTTGCCTCCCGAATCCAAATTCCTTCTTTCCCGAAAATACCTCGTAAATGAGTTTACCGTTGAAGACAGCGATCTTCGGCTTGAACTTTCGCAATTTTTCCAGCAATATGTGACTTCCTGAAA
The DNA here is from genome assembly GCA_030522665.1 of Ichneumoninae sp. A BG-2022a. Taxonomy (NCBI): domain Eukaryota; kingdom Metazoa; phylum Arthropoda; class Insecta; order Hymenoptera; family Ichneumonidae; species Ichneumoninae sp. A BG-2022a. The sequence continues at coordinate 14,177 of JAPYZC010001601.1, read as the reverse complement.
GCATAGATTATACCTTTGATTTTAAAAAATATGTTAACGAACGAGATTTTAATGAGGGGTGCATGAGTGTTTTCGGATAGATACACATTTTTTAGATGTGATTAACTGCAATTAAGAAACGTGAGTTTCAGGGAAAATTTTGAACATTTCTTGATGGGATAAAAATCTGAAAAAATCAAATATATGGGAGGTGCTGGAAAGATTTTTTTTTTTTTTTTTGAAATAATAATTCTAATTTGTTACTAACAAATTGAAGATAAAAATCATTATTCAACAAATTACCCGGCAACTTAATTATTTTCCTTCATAAAAATAATTCGTTTATTTTTCTGAATACCTATGAATATTTTCAGAATTTTTTGTAATACTTGAAAATTGCGTTTTTTCACAGCTTGAACATAGAACTGTGCCGCCTGAACTATCGTAATACGCTGAGAGTATCATTGGTTGAACTGACAAAATTAATACGGATGTTATTAGAAATCGTTTCGTTTCAAATTTCATTCAATGTGTTTCTCGTGAGAACCACCATCTTCACCTTGATAACAAAAAAGGTATAATGTTGAAAGAAGAAGTGCTACAAATATATATCTTTTGATCCCATTTTTTTATCGGACACACTTTTTTCTTCTTTTATACGTAGTAATTTTTTTTCTTATTAATTTCCACAATTAATATCTCTAAAACAGTTCATAGATTATGATTTCGACAAGAATAAAAATATATTGAAAAATAAAAATGATTATTATAGAACAAATATGAAAAACAATTTTTGTACAACTTCTACCTTTATACTGAAAATGTTGCATTAAATGTGTCATTATTTGTTTACTTCCTCATAAAAGCTGTTTTCGTTAAAAAAATAATCGAAATTTCAGTGTCAGAGTACGTAAACTAGGCTGAAATGTCAAGAAATGTGATTTGTACCTGGCGTCAAAATGTATGCGTGTTAGTGTGTGTGTGGGTGAGTGAAAGGTTGCATCGTTTAAAACGATGATAACTCGGAAACGGTTTGAGATAGCCCATTGAAATTTGGTACACTTGTAGAGTGGTCACGTCTTTTCGGTCAATGCAATTTTTATCATGACTTTTTATGACTGATTAAAAGGTTTAAAATTTCACTTTCCAACGTTTTTACTTGACGCTATACAAAAAAAAAATGTAGAAATTACAAATCGATTCTCGGAGAAATGCCCGACTCGATCTCCGACAGATTTTTGCGAATTCATACAGCCTTCGATAAAGTTGCAAAGTTAAATATAAGTAAACATTAATATTTTTTTTAATCGATTCTGTTTTTTCTTCGATCAAAGCGTCGGTGCAAATATTAACTTAATTTTTGTTATTTAAATATTTACTTTATATAAAACAATAATAGTAAAAGTCGACTAACGGTAAATAAAAATAGATTTTTACTATTCACACACCAGACGCACCATAGTCCCGAACGGATATATCGCAATCCGTTTGCCGTGCGGCTAACAAAATGAATACACTAAGTCGGTAATTTTCTCTACAATCTCCGAGTACTATGAGTATCGAAAAAAAAAATGTTTCACTGAAAAATGAGAACATATTATATACTGTCTGATCGAAATTCACACGTTTCGCGAGTGTATCGGGACGAATAGAGAACATTGAATTTGGTGCGTTTCACGCCCCTCCAACACCCGGCGGGAGGAGAGTCGGCTCGGTCGTCGTCTGCTACAATTTTTCCCTCGTCTTTTCCATACATAATCTCGCAGCGTCGAGACGCCCTTCGCGCGGACGAGGCCGGGCCTTGTGGATGATCGCCGGCACGATTAGTTATGAATCTCGAACACGGTAGTTTCGAATAGTTGTCAAGTTAGTGCTCAGTGCTTCTTTAGCCGAGGTGAAACTCCTCTCTCGATAGTGTAACTTATCCCGGAGTGGTTTGTTTGTGCGGGCCACGCGAATCGGGTCGAACGGCAAAGTTTACGAGAACAAGAACACCTCGGGGGCAACGCGGAAGAAAGACGCAACTTTGTTGTCGCGTCAACGGCCACACCAGGCCGAAACATAAAGTAAGTAAGCCACTTCCATTGTCACTGATTCTTTCTCGATCTTTCCGTCGAACGAGATTATAAATTACTTTGCGATTTCGCCCGATCGAACACGCGGCGCTCGCGTCTCGCCGTTTGTTTACTTACTGCGAACTGTTAACCTCTCAGTGCAATCGTAATACAGTGAACAACGACGGTCAGTCTTTTATTTTGTTACCCCGTTGAAAGCGAATAACGTGTAGAATTAACTCGGCGAAAAAATACAAATACAAAATATGCAAATGTGTCCGGTCGTGGATAAAAATGACCGGTCATTCGGGTAAGGTTTCTGGTACCCTTATAGACAAGCACCACAAAAAGTAGCAATATTGGCGCGATATTGGTGACATGTGCGGCACATGTCGCAATTATTGTGCCAACTGCTACTTTTTGTGCCCCTTGTCTATCAGGGTAAGGTTAAAGAAAGTATCTTCGTTCTCTCGGAGAAATTTTTTAAAAATGTTTCCAATTTTTTATATCAGCGTTTATCGACGAAAAAATCGCGACAAAAAAATCATGGCCGACCTTTGTGCGGTCTCGCTCGGCAAAAGAACGTTAATAGGCCGGCTTCAGCAAGTTTTGATCGATCGAGCTGAAAGTTTGTACAGACGCGGAGTTACTAACAGCAATTTTTGGAATGGATTTTATCCGGCATCGGCCGTGATTCAAAAGTTGGAATTTTTTTTCTGTTTTTAACAAACACTGCGCTTGCTGCAACTTGCAAGATGTTGACGCTATGAAATTGAAACTTCGTACACAAGTCCGGCTATAAACAAGAATATTTGTCATTCAGATTGGTAAGAATCCAGAAGGTGGTTAAAATTTCATGAAACTTTCAATTTTCCGAACTGGGACTGGTTTCGTGTAATGTAGCTATGTGGGTACGCCGGAGTCATAGACATCAGCGTCAATTTGACATAAAAAAATAATTATATGTGGTACTTTGTCTGCATCAATAATTTTATTAAAAATTAATGAGTATCTATGAAAATGTTCGCAATTAGATTGAACCGATTATTTGGAAACTGATTATTTGTTTAGTGTGGATGTGACTTCATTATTACGACAATCAGGTTAGGAAACGTTATTTGACCCGAAACCGTGTACTTTGGTCGCAGTTCTGTTGAACATTTGTCCGGTGACTTAACTTTTTTTTGTTGCGCATGAGTTCCTGATTGATTCGCGAGTCCGCAGTACTTTATATTTTTTCACTATCTTTGATCTAAGAATGTTAATTCTTTATTTGAAGATCAATTTGGCCAGCTCTCCCGTAAGCGCAGTGTAAAAAGACCGATTTTCAAGATTTAATTATTCATCCAAATGGTCGGTAAAAGCCTTCGAGATTATGTATAAGTAAAATTTGATAATTAAATTACAATATGTCAAAAGTTTATGCACATGACTTTGGATTGCCTTCGCGACATAACTATCTTAAATTCAAGCGAAACTGTATATGCCAAGCTAAAGTGTGATGATTTGAACGTGCCCAGGTAGACAAAAGATGGCACGGCGACGGAACGGTGGCAGTACGAATTAAACGATACCCGCTTCACGTCACGTTTTTCTATCTGGGTGATAAAGTTTCGATTTTTATTTTTTATTTTTTTTTTAATAATAAAATCACTCATCGGTTCAAGTAGAATTTTGAATAGAATTTACACGCCACGTTAATAAATTAAAGTTGTAGAATACTTCCAATGATCTTTGTTAAAAAAAGATCGTAGGTTTTAGATATTTAATATCGTACATCTGTCGTTATGCTCGCATTAACCTTATACTATTATTGAGGTTAATTTTTAAAATTCGATTTTTTCACTTAACTAAAATAAAAGAAAATAAAAATCGTGTAAGTTTGGAACTTGCACGTCGCTTCCGCATCATTTTTTTTTTGTATTCTCAGAATTTCCTGTGCGAGGTAACGTAAAGAAAATCGAAATATTCCCTGCAGAGAAGCTTTCTTAATCAATAAAAAGATTTTATGACGCAGAAGCGATGTGCAAACGGTTAATTTGCAGGAGTAAAAAAAATAATTCCATAATTACTGCTCCGGCTACATCAAGTTCAATTTTTTGGGGCAACGACGGTAAAAAAAAACCGCGTAAAAAAGAAATTGCACAGTGCTTCTTCATAATTTTTGTCCGTAACCAAAGCTTCTACTATGGGTATGACATAAATGAGAGAAAGCACTGAGGCAAGCGATAACATGAAATAACATTAATTGCTTTTCACCATGTAGCCGTAAATCGTATCCATGAACTATCGACCGGGTATGTAAAATCAGGCGTGTGTCTCAATTGTTTAAAATAATATAATTGATGCTTACAACGTATCGACTGGATAATTGAATAATGAAAATGTTCGAATACGAACACGTATTCGAATATATGTTCGAATAACGGTGACGCAAAGGATGTGAGTAAAAAAAAGTAGTATCGAATCTATCGCACTGACCTTCTTTGATTTCCTTCCTCGTAAGATCGGCACTTCCTTTGGTCGCCCGGGCCACCATATTAGTGAAGCCAATGCCAAGACGCAGAAGCTTGTAATCGTCGTCGGCGGTCAGTGGCTCCGGCGTCAGTCCGCTCAGATGGAGGCATTTCCCTGCAAACCGGCGATAAAACGAGCGTTAAAATTCAAGTTAAATGTTCCAGGCCGTAAAAGAAGAAATGTCAGAAGAACAAAAAAAAAAAAAAAAGAGAGTTCTCGATACTGTGTCAGTGGGTGAAACGATGCAAACTTTCATTTCGTTGTTTTTAACTCTTTCCACTTTTTCTCTTTCGTTCCTGTGTATCAGCTGTTTTTTTTATACCACGATTAAACGAAAGTACGAGGGAGGACGACGCTTGGCACGCTTGTGCACAACTCGAAACCATAAAATTGTTGGGAGGGTCGTGAACGAGAAAGAGAGAGAGAAAGTTCCGGCAAAACTTTCAGGGAGGATACATATATATATATATATATATATATATATATACACCGGGGAAATTTATCACTTTACGGCAAGTCGTCCGCGAGTACGGCCAAGGGGTAGGGAAACGCTTCTGGCGTGCTGGGAGGGGGGGGGGGGTTTCGTTCCTCTGTTTCTGCCCCCCCCCCCACACGCCCACAGCGGGATAGCCGGCATAGGAGCACAGAATCGTTGGTGGTTGTGCTTCGTGCCGCTGGATGTCGGCGACCTTGGCAAAGCGCGCCGCGGCGGCCAGGGCAAGCACAACCAACTTTCGCGAACAAAGTTAAGCGGTCGAAAGAGCCGTCGGGTCTCGTACCGACGTTTTCCCGTTTACTCTCCGAACGGCTTCCCTTACCCCCCCACGCGCTCCCCCCACCATACTCTCTCGCGTAGAAATGGAAAGGGAGAGCGCGAGTGGGTTATAGCGCAGAGATAAGGAGACTAAAGGCCGCCGATCGGGCAAACTTTATCGAAGGCAAGGGCGGCAAGACGCCGGTGGGTGAGCTTGCCGTGTATACTCTATAACCCATCGGTCGCGAACCACCGGGAAGACTCTATCTGTCGGGGATCGTGTGCCGCCGAGGAAAGAGCACTAACCTGACCCAACTTAACATCCCGCTGCTACTCTTCCTCCACTCTCCTTCAGGTACTAGCGTCAACGTCTTTACCAACTTTTACAAAAGTTTCTTCATACTCCAGTTTTGCCTCTTCGATATCGTTCCGGGACGACGATACACGGAGCTTTCGGGAAACGCTATTCTTTTGCATGGGAAGCGATGTTATCTCGGCAAAAAATTTAATTTTTCTTCTTCTTTTTAAATATTTTTATCGAAGAGGAGTGCGAGTTTGCTTGTGCCCGATATTTTTTGAGGTCGAACGAAAATTTTCAAAAAATAAATATACATATTGGGCATTCCGTGTCAAGCTGGACTTACGATTGTTTATCGGGCAAATTGTATTGCACGCTATACACGTTCGTCGTTCTCCTGGAAACTTGCCTGGGACGAAATGGATTAATGAATAACAAAAGTTTATACTTTTCTTTATTGTTAAAAAAATTAGCCCATTTTACCGTGGAATGCCTCGATTAGATGAGAGTCGTGTGATTATGGATCTTCAATTTATCTTTCCATCTTTAACGGTGTTCCCCAGATCTGAATTTCCTTGATCGTCGAGGGACTCTAATAGACGTAGCAGTTTCGGCCACTTTCGACTTTCGATCTTAATTAATCGAAACGAATGTATCAACTGTGCTCACCCAACGACTCAACCGAATTCAGTCGATTTCAAAAGACACTCATTATGGAAATAATTATAAACACTTATTCGATGTTGTATTCGATTTCCGCAATAAAAAGATTGTCTCTGAGAACAAACAAAATAATGCTAATAAAAATATGAAGCGCGCAGTTTCACAAGTTTTGGCGACAGTTGCTTCTGTCGAATTTACAAAACTTCGATACAAGCGAAAGGAAGTGGAAACAAATAATTTACCGACTTGACTTTGACAAAATTGGGATTACGAGAAAATTACCATGATAGTCCACAGTGCACCAAATATTTGTTCTCATCCCTGCGGACGCGAACGACGCGGAGGTTCCGTTAAATATTTTCTGATGCGTAGAAGCAACGGGGCATATTAATTAAAATTAGGGCAGACTGCCCGAATAAAACCCAATCAATGATTCCCGGTTCTCGTTTATTCGTAATTTTTTTTCAATTTTGTTTTTTTTCCACGAGTAATTAAATCGCGAAAAATAAAGGATCGAATAGAAAAACTGTGTACGAGCCCCGCAGGTATGTTCGACGAGAACGTAGCTCTAGGGGCTAGTGCCATTGGTAACCGCCAGGTCGCAGGTCGATGCTCCAACCTGCGACCGCGGACGCGGACGAGCCGAGGCAGAGGCAGAGGAGGGTGGCGAGAGAGCTTGGCTGCTCGGTTCTCCGGGAGTTTACGTACCCGGGATGGAACGAGGCAGAGAGAGAGAGCGAGAGAGACCGCGCCTGGAAAATCAATTTTCACGCGGCTTCCCCTGCGGGCGCGGGGGGAGGGGGAACCAGTCACCGCGTTTATACGCTTTGGCTTCTCTACCCTTGGAGAGGAAAAAAAAGGAAAGAAAAAACTTTGATCGGGAATCTCCTTGAGGAGACACGACGGTGCTTGTAAAATCTCCGTTCCAAGTTGCGGAAGGTCAAGTAGAACTAGAGAAGAGCCATATTTTTCCCGACGGTGAGGCGGAATATTAGCGGCTATAGTAAGGTCTCGGCAAAGCCCTTGGAAAATAAATTACAATAATAAATCGCACCCTCTCTACCGCAGCCGTCAGAAACGTCTCGGCGGTCCGGAGACCGGAAGTTTGACGACCTTGAAAACTCGGATACCTCAGCAATGGGCCCCTCACCATCGATAACCGATCACACACGTGTCGTCTCGCGCTCCCCCCCACCCCATCTGTTGTAAACGTGTTTACTCTCGGCTGTAGGGAAATGTCTGGCTAACATCGTCGTATTTAGGGGCAATAATAAATATTCAAACTACATAGTCATAAAACTGATTCCCTATGCCCAAAATTTGGGGCTCGAATCGTTTCCCTTCTTTAATGATTCTACACTTGGATTCCGTTATTTTCTTGTGTTTTATTTTTTCAGCATGCAAATATTAATGCTTTATATACGTATGACAAAAATATGAAAATAAATCAACCGTATTAAAGATAGTGAGAACATTGTTTTTGCATAATAATAATAATAATAATAATGGCGAAAAATTATCAACGAACTTTTTGTTTTATTTGTAAAAGAAAAAGCGATTTGCTCATGGCTATCTAATTTTTTACCCTTTTGTGCATAGCTTCCTGTATGAGAAAGTTCAGCGACCGATTTTCTCTTGCCGGTAGAGGATACTATGGATAAATGGTATAAAATAAAATTCAAGTGTTATAAAGGTCATTTGAGCGGTAGGAAGTTATCGTAAAAATGTGCTAATCGAAATTTTCGCTATACGCCGTTTCGATGTCTTGTCTAATGTACTTTTCTCGCTGATCACGAATCTGCAATTTATTTTACTTCTGCCGTAAAATTTGATGCAAAAATTTGATGCAAAACCCGTGACGGAAGTGACGGAAGTGAGTTTAATTTTTCTTGCATTTTTCAGAATTTGGTGGAAAGTAATGAATTTCAGATATCATTTAGTAATAAGATTCCAGATTTCACGTAAGAAGTTAAAAGGGTAATCTAGCGAACAGATGCTTTAATACAACTTTAAAGAAAAAATAAGAAAACGAACATTTTTCAATGATAAGAAAATTCTTAAAAAATCCATATGTATTCAGAATAACAATGCAGTTCGGTGTTAAACATTGAAGGATTCTTTTCACATTAAGAAAAAAAAATTTACCAATTATTTTTTAAAGGAATTCTTATTTGTTATCGTTTTTTTATAACTTTTCGACATTATTATTATTATTATTATTATTATTATGTAAAGTCGATCTTCTCAGTCTTGCTAGACCTCCCATATCGTACAATTTTTGAAGATTTTTGTCAGCTAGTAGAAAAAATTCTCATCGAATCTCACTTTTAACTGAGAATATGACATATCCTTAACTCTTTTTTCATGTTTCAAATACCGTTCAAAATAGATGACTCTTCCGAAATGTTGGCCGTGTAAAATTATTGGTTAAAAAGTTGAATTGAATAAGGAAATAAAAAATTTCGAGGAGAAGTACGATATTTTATAAAATTGTTAATGTTTCATTGATTCGTTCAAAGAATAAAGTGTAGTAATGACGCAGCTGGAACATAAAACTGTGTGAAGCTGAAGTAGTTCAGTGAGCATCGTTCTTTATAATACGAGTAAAGAACATATAGCTCGTAAAACAGATTGTAGAAATAATGAATTAAAAAATATGAAAATTTTATCGGATTTTTCGGAATTCAATGCCGATGAAAAAAATTTATCATCGCATCGCATTTATCGGTTCCAAAGCGGTCCCGCCGACTTTTTCCTCATGACGACAAAAAGTATATGTGAAAATATATTTTCGAATATACAAAAAATATATACGATCCAAAGAATATATTTTCTTTTGAAAAATACATATTTTTAGTACATCTTTTATATAGTATTTTTCGCATATACACTGTAAACGCTTTAAGTCGTGCGGGTCATCTTCTGTACAGCTTCCACAAAATATATACATGTGCATAAGCTCGCTAACAACTTGTGATTTCAGGTACCGATAATTATTTTTTAATAGAGATTTTAATCTAACGGAAAATTGATAAAAACGGAATGGCTGATTGTATATGCCAGGCATGCACGTATCTTCCTAGAGAGGACGTAGAACATTCTCTGTTGCAGAACAAGAGTTGCGGGGAGAGTTTACGCTCTTAGCGAAGGTGGACGGCGGCTGGTAAGCCGCTATCGAGCGGATAGGCACGCGGTACCCGCCCGCCCTGCGTCGCTCGTCCGACCCTTCTTTCGCCCTCTCTCTTTCTCCCTCTCTCCCACGCACGCACACACACACACACACATGCGCGCGCACACACACACATCCTTTCATTCTTTCTGTCTTCTATACTACTCTGTTCCCGCCGCCCGTTTCGCCGGCCAGCACTGTCGGCAATCTATACGGATCCCTTTTTACCTCGTCTTTCTTCCCTTACGAGGATAGTGAGAGTGCAAAGAGAACCCCGGAGGATTCTGACACAGGGTAGACTTTCGTCGGCAGTTCGAGCTATAGGGACATGGTGTACACGGTTACGCGGTTTCAACCTCTTTCTCATAGTGTTCATCGAATCTGGGCTCTTGCATAGTCTCGAAAGGTACAATGATTTCTACACCAAGAAAACAAAATGTTCTTAGGTGCTTGACGCCTGGCTTCATGAACGTTCAAATGAATGTTTCGTTGGTACAACAATCCTCTGAGTCCGAGGGCACAGAGGCTTCGGATCTGTTCAAAACAATATTAATCATTTTTGTTAACCGCTTTTCTGAATTAAAAAGTCTAAAGCATATCACTTTTTTCACATTCTTTTACAACTAAACCATAAGAATTTTTTTTACTGCAAAATCATTTTTCTTAACCGCTCGATCCATTTTCGAATCAAAAAATGTTACGAGTTTTTTTTTTTTACACCCAAGTCTGAAACATTCTGACTGAAAAAATAATTCTTGTTAATAGCTCGACACATTTCTGAATCAAAACGTCTCAAGAGTATGCTTTTTTCATTTTTCAGGCATAGATACATTTTCGGAACGAACATACATGTATTCGAAAAACTATCGTGAGGATGCATAACTATTCGTAAATTTGTTCCACAAGTAACGAAAAAAAATGAATATAATGTAACTGGTATCAGCCGTAGAACCAACGTGGCGACTATGGTACGCTGGTCGTTAGGGGGTTTAATAAAAAACATTAATTTGTTCGATAGTTATTCGCGTCAATCGACCGGAGTATGCTTGAGGCAAGACATTCTTTTTTTCCCAAATAAAAATTCATTCGAACGCCGGAGAGGGCGGGAGACATACATTTGTTTTGTTCTCAATGAGCTGTAACCGCATAGTTCACTACTGTTTATTTTGTGGAAATTACAGAAGGGTGTATGCAACGGTTGTGGTCATACTTCAGTTTCTCCAAACCCCATCGATTTCCTATTGTGTCTAATGACTATAAATGTTCGAGCCACCAATTTGTACGTTTTGCAGCATCGGTAAGACTAATAGAGAAACCCGCTAACAATGTTGATAAATTATTGGATAACAAAAAAAATTGATAAAAAGGCTTTTCAAAATAATGGTGGTCTTAATAAGACAAATAATCTTTTCATGTTTCTAATTTAATATTTTCATATTCTTAAAAATTGCAGAAGAGATAATACAATGAGGCAGGAAATTGTTTCTAGTTGTACCGTAACTTAAATTTTACAGACTTCGGTCTAAGGGTGATAAGTTTGTACCGCGTATTAACAAATTGACTATATACCTTGACTGAACATTTTTTTTTTTTGGGAGGGTGGGGGGGGGGGCATAATAATTGCAAGTGTGGTTGCGAACGGCAAATCTACCCTAGTTACGAACCACTTCGCTATTCCAAAGAAGCACTGTACATTTCCCAGAAAGCGTGTTTGTTCCAAGAGATTTTTGCGAGCCTGTGACTACGAGACTGATATACTATATTCGGCTGGGTTTCTCGGCAAGTCGCCAATTCGAATGAACGTACGAGATACGTGGATATTTACGCGATAGTACTAGTTTCATTGGAGCGAGATGGCGAGGTATGTTCCACAGGTTGACGAAGTTCGCCGGGAGTAATTTATAGCCCGAGCAGCTGATGAAGTACTCTATCTATCGGAAAAGCCTTAACTATGCCGATACACCTACATATTTCGCTGCGAAATCTACAATGCTTCGAGGATAAAGTCCCTTTTATTTACGTACGGTGCAACGACCCCTGGACTCCGTTATGCATCCCAAATAACGTCACGAGCGCGAGGGTTAATTAAAAAAAAAGTAAAGAACGAGAATTCATCGATTATCGATATTTTGAGCCGTGGATGTAGCGAAACTACGACCCGCGGTTCTCTCGGGGCTTCAATTTACGATACAACTTCGGTGAACTTGACGCTATTGTCGACATAAACTATTTTCCATGCAATTTTACGTTCGGTTCGCTTGTTTCTTTTCTTTTAGTTTTCTTTCATCTTCCGCCCTACTCCCATATTCGTAAAACGCTTACGCGTTTTTTTTTACAATTTTTTTATGCCACGACTTTTTTTTCGTATCGAATGATAGTTTGTTATCCATCCTTCGTTGGCTCCGTCTCTCACTCGATTCTACCCATACACACCAGCTAGCCTAGAGTGTGTATCTATACTTCTAGAACGGTATATACCTCCATCTTCTCTACATGCTTCTATGCCTATATACTTACGACAATCTACCATCTATATATATATATATACATATGTATATACCACAGTCTTCTATTCGTAATGCATATAACTATATGCCTGTGCTTGGGCGCCATACCCGTACCATAGCAGCAACCCAACTCCCTCGCGTCCGCACTTCTCCTCATTCCGCACCACCCAGCTTCCACCAGTACCGCCGGTCCATCCGCACCCCTCAGCTTCCAACATTTTTACCTCCCCTCGAGCGGGTTGCCGCTGTGCAGAGCCCAGAGTTTCCCTCTTGCCTCCCGCATCCTCCCTTTTTATCCACCAGCAGCAACCACCACTACCGCCACCTTCTCCTCCTCTTCATCGTCCCTTCCCCCTTCGCACTCCCCCGTAGCCTCAACTCTCGCGTTGCTCATTATAGTTTCTCCCTCGCGCTCCACCTCTCCCAGGGGCCCGCAGCACGTTGCCCTCCTTCAACCCCCCTCGACGAGCTACCTCCTTCCCTCCCCTCGGACCGTCGCTCCCCTCCACCCCCCGCCCATCCCCTGACCGCCCTTTTCCACCCTTTGACAACACAGCATCGAACCCGCGCGCTCTGGTCCGCCGGGCCGACCCCTTTCCTGCCAACCCTGTTTTCCCTTCGTGCTCACCCCAACCCTCTCGCCGTCGCACCAACCAACCCTCCTCGACCCCCCTCGCTATCCTACGGAACTACCGCAACCCCCGGGAAAACCCTGGAAAATCGAGCCCTCTCGTTCTGTCCTAACACTGAAAGCGTACGGGGAAAAAGCACGAGTGAGCCGTACGTGTATCGAACCCGCCAGTCGTCGAGCTTCACATGCAACGCGTGCTAAACTCACGCACGCGTGTGCGTGCATAATGGGACACGACAAGGTAGCGAGACCGCTGGGACAGCGCAGCGAGGAACGGACGCGCAATGTCATTGCATCAAGATACAAGTACTTGGCACTGACATAAAATTTCGTTTTAACTCGCCGACTACTGTCTGCTGCATGGGTTGTTTTTGTTGGGGGTGTTTTTTTTTTTTTTTTTTTTTTTTTTTTTTTTTTTTAATTGTTCCTATCATTTTCTGCCGCAGGAAACTAGGTCATTTTTTTACGGTGGACTGCTATTAGGATCAGTTTGATGCGATATACGGTAATTAATGATTCGAGACTTGAAAATTGTTATAATGTATTTTTCAACACCGGTCAAAGCAGTTATAGATAACGTATACGCCGATAACCGAAGGCGCAGAGTTGCGCACAAGGAAGTCCGCGCAATGTCGCGCAATGTCATTGCATCAAGATACAAGTACTTGGCACTGACATAAAATTTCGTTTTAACTCGCCGACTACTGTCTGCTGCATGGGTTGTTTTTGTTGCATTCATCAGAAACAACAGTTACATATATATCGGCAGTTTTTTAAAAATGTTAAGCCGTGTGTGTGAATGTCTTGACAAATAAGGATATACATTAATACGATCATTTCGAAAAGGTTCTTGCAGCTATACTTTGTTTGGGTATCCGGATATGCACTTTTTGCTACTTCCAGAAAACAATATGTATTGATATCATCGAAAGATTTTATTTTTATTTTGGAAGTTAAACCGGACTGATAGTTCAAGCATTATTTTTCGTGCCGTTCGAACTGTTGAGAACATCTTTGAGCCTGGTGACTCGTGGAGTGGACACTCGCTTGGTGCTCGATTTTTGTGGTTACGAGGAATTTGTGACTTGAAATTTTTTTTTGTCAGTTGCTCGTCAAAAAATCGGTCCAAAAATTACCACATTGTGGCGAGAGCGCCATTAATCTCGAAAACTTTTGCGTTCCCAACGTCAAAAACTTGATTACTTGACAAAAAATTACCGTGCAAATTGTTACGATTTCCCGCGGGGAGAAAAACTTGTTTGAAATTAATTTAAGCTGCCCGAGCAGAAATTGGGATCAGATCAGGCGAGCCTGATGAGGGCCTGATAAGGTGCAGATCGTGAAGCATGACTAAATAATCCTCACTTCAGATGAGGCGAGCCTGATGCCAACCTGATCAAGGCCGGATAACGTACAGGTAGGGGACACCTGACTGGATTATCCTTCGCTTTTGACGAGGCTAGCCTGATAGTACACCGATCAGGGCCTTAGCAGGTGAATCAGGCTAGCCTGCATATTGCATGCCTGGAGAACATTGATTTTGCATAATGAAAATTTCAAAAAATGATTCTAAGGTATTTGAAAAATAAACTTTTAGAAAATAAT
>JAPYZC010001600.1:0-33853 GCA_030522665.1 Ichneumoninae sp. A BG-2022a | reverse complement strand
GGTGTGTGTTTGTTTGTGGCGGGGGGGGGGGGGGGGAGGGGTGAAGGGGTATCTCCACCACGAGTAGAAACTGCCTTCCCAAAGGGATATTACGAACGAGTTACAATGGATTCGATGTAGTGACCCGGAGGGTGAATAAAAATCATGATTAGTTTGCAAAAAAAAAAAAAAAAAAAAATACGGCGAGACATCAATACGAAGTGTCCGACTAATAAAACGACGGTTGCATCGCGGAAATTCGCGAAGGGGTTCTTCAGTACAAACATTAAATAAAAAAGGTATACAAAAGAAATTGCTGGTTTGTGTTTGTTTTTTTAAAAATGTGGAATATCCGTACCTAACTCGGTATCCTAAAACGACCAACGGTCTCTTAATAATGTTCCGTGAGAAAAAATCACGTTCGGCACTAATTCCCCAAGACCATTGCGGGAAGAGGGATCACGTATATTGACTTTTTTTATGTTTCAGCATCGCGCCTGCAATTTTCATGCGTTCTCGAGAAGTGAAAAAATGCCGAGGGATACACTTTTTTCTTGGTATCCTCGGTCTATAGATATTCATCACACGACGATGGTATCCTCGTTGTTCGCATCACGACGCGTAAATATTAAGTAGTTTTTTTCTTCTTTTTCTTTCTCTAATCATAAGGCATTCAATGAATGTACGTTCATTAAATTTATTACGATACTCTTCTAACAATGGTTAAATATATATTCACTTCAATTCATTTTTTTTAAGAGGAGTTTCCGCACTTTAAACTTATTTGTACCTAGGCTCTCGAAATTTCTTTTTTTTTCTTTTTTATCGTTTTCTTGTTTTTTCTTTCAGTTTATTGCTAGATAATTTGACTGTGACTTACGACGCTGTGAGATTCCGAAAGTGTAAAAGAAGAAAAGACACGACGAAACTATCCGATGAATCTCATTATCGCGGTGAATCGAATTGGAAGATTTTGTGGGTTGCAAAAACACACAAAACACGAGTATAAAAAAAGAAGAATATAAACGATAACCGGACGTTACGAGAGCGCGGTCGTGAAAAAAAAGTCCAGAGCCGGTTTTTTCTTTTCTTTATCGTTTCTTAAACGTATCAATTATGTACAATCACTATCGATTCGATTCATTGACTCACGCGATATTTTGAGCGCGGGAAATTAAAAAAACGTAATCCGTCGTTGAAATACCTTGTATAAAAGAGTCGTAGCTTTATTCTAACTCGAAAACGGGCCGATGGATTATATTATACGTGCGTCTTTCACACGTAAGAAAGTTATGCCATGATGCGGTTTTAAAAACACTCTTCGAGATTATATGCTAGATATCCTCGTAGGTTTCGTGTGTGAGGGCGATGGGCAGGACGTAAAAAATAAATAAAAACTGTTGGCCATTTGCGACCAACAGTGGATTCGTCGATTATTAAAAAAAGCAACAACACTAAACTCGTAGGACACTCGCTCTTGTCGTATCGTCACGAAATTTCGGTAAAATCCTTCAACTGTGTGTGTGTCCTTCACTGGTATACGTGTACGATTTTTTGTTCTTTTTTTTCCAACGATATACTATGGCAACATGCCGGCCGACGAATATATACTATAAATTTCATTTGTCAATCCGTCATAGTCGGAGCCACACATATATTTGGTCAAATAATTAAATAATATATGCGCCCACGCATTCTCATACCTGGAGTACGATGTAACGGGGGTTGCTGAGACAGTCTACCGACGCTTATTGTTCTTGAGTAAGTAGAACATGTATTATTCGTTTATGCCTCCTTATGAGTCGTACGACGACGAGCCGTGATCGTGCGCCGGACTCGGTGGTGTCGATGGATTTGAACTGTTATTCGAGGCTATCGAGTGACGAGGACTTCCGCCTGATGCATGCTCTTGCTGAAATTAAGATCGATGCGGTTTTCAAGTTAACGAGACCCATCGGGCGATAATTCATTGCCGACGACTATTCGATCCGACAGGGCTATGATTATGTTACCTTGTCCTGCAAGGATGCAATACTGCCGAGCGACAGTGGAGTGTGCGATCGCATATGCAGTGACTCCGAATCAACTTGGTCCACAGGAGTGCGCGGTAGTGAGGGCGGTGTGGCTGTAGGTCTCGGAGGTGCTGGGCCCCTTCTCGACGATGTGGAGCCTTTAAAATACAATTGGTATGTAAATAATTCGTGTATAGAAACGAAGAAAATAAAAAAAAAATTCTTCAATTATATGCGTCACGACTTTGGTAGGAACAGAGTGTACCATTTTGCGGCGAGTATCCAGAGTTTCGCGTCATGTGGGAACTGAGACGACGAGTATCCGAAGGGGGATGCCTGGGAGGCAGCGGCGCCGGCTTGCTAGGTGCCTGGATCGCGGATCCATAAAACTGAGAAAGCAAATGCAATGATGTAGTGGAGATATTTATTTAAAACAATTCTTCATCACGATGGATAGGACACACTTACACGTTGTTGTGGATTGGTATGGAGATGCGTTCCGCTATGATGACCGGAATACTGTTGCTGGTCCGCGGTTTCTAAGGTAGTCGGCAAATCTAACAATCGTTGAACCTGAAATCAATACCAACGATTAAATTTTCAGTTCATTTTGGTATTTATTGCTTGTACTCTATTGCTTGTAATTGAATTTTGAGCACAAGCGATGAAGCGACTGTTCAGTACCTGTATTCCATTGCCGGGCCCCATATGACTGATGTGATTGAAGTTCGTTGGTGCGGATATCATTTTCGATCGTCTGTCCGTCGGTCGAGCTCCCCTGTTTCCTTCGCGCAGTGAAAAACGCCTTCTCGGCCTCGTCATTTGTCTACCGCTCGCGTCTAATGGCGTCAAATTTAGTAATTCACCTGCGAACGATATAATATCAAAATTCGATAAGTTACGGGATGAAAACTACGATGAGACGAGACTACGGTGGACGATGAGATTTTACTAACGTTGACGCAAATTGCTCAGAAAAATAACGTGAGGCATATCGTTGATCATGCAAGTGGTAAGAGATCCTGAGGTATTCAGTGGTCGAGCTTTCTTCACGTTCAGAGTTTGCAACCAGTCACCGGTATTGCAATCGAAGACGTCGACGTGGGTTTCGCTGTAGACTAGTAGATAGCTTTCGCAATAGCCTGTAATGAAAAGAAATTAAATCGTTACGATTTCGTATTGATTAAAAAATAAACACATTCGTGCGATAAAAACAATCCGGCTTTTCGATAAGAAGATAACTCACTGACTGCAGTGGGAACAGCGGGATACATTATCTCGCGGTCCCGACTCTTTCTCCCCTGACTGTCGACGTAAACTGCGAGCGTGTGAAAGACCAACAAGAATTCGCCGCGTGGTAATTCTATGCAACGCAACGCGTCCACGGCACTGTAAGTTAGAAATCCCAGCAAGGTGTTTTCCGGATGGACCAATGCTGAAATGAAAAATTGCCACGGGTTATTGGAAACTCCGTTTGTACAATGATCGCAGTTGAGCAGAATGAAATTTTCAGCTCACATATCGGATGATGGTCTCCTAAGATGCTGTAGATTGAGAAACCCGAAGGATAGCCGACGCAAAGGCGGCCTTCCGAGAGAACTTGTAGTGTTTGTGCATGGCATGGTAACATCAATTCATGGATTCGTTTGTGACGCGTCTTCGTTCGCGTTACTTCGTATATCATTACATGTGACGCATTCTACAGGAACAAAAAAATATATATCATTTTTTTTGTAACTTACAAGATTGATTCATGAATTTTATAAATGTGATGATTTTTACCTGTTTCTTAATAGCGACGCAGAGACAGTACGTGAGAGGATTGCGTCGCACAACCCCGGTAGTGAGGGTGATGCAACCTTTGGTCTCAGCGACTTTGATCCACTCGACCTCGTCGCCGTCCAGCGCACGAACCGGTACCAGTCGCACGTGACGCTGCTTTCCACTTAGCACCACGATCAATTGTTCCTCCGTAATGTATTCGAGAAGATATATCTTCTTGCCTTCGCCGACTCTCGCAATTTCTGTTGAAAATTGAGGCGTATAAAAAGAATCGTTCGCTATGGAAGGAAAGATTTTCGTTTATGGAAGGGACGCGTCCCACTCACCGCTACGATCTAAATCTAAACAGAAAAGTCCCTCCTCGGTGCCAATGACTAGACGATCGGGATCTATGATCGCTCCTGACATCACGTTCTTAATAATTGCTAATGTGTTGTCCAGCAATTCCTTAGCTCGGAAAATCTACGATAAAAATTTACATTAATATTTACAATTTGAGAAAATTGTGTACGGAGGGTAACAGGATTTTTTATGGTTTTGAGTATCGTACCGTTGTGTTTGGTAGATTGTTCCGCTTCAAGATTCGATGAAGCTCGTTCAGAGCTACGACCCACTTTGTTTTCTCGCTCTCGGTATCGGCGAGCATCAGTGTGTGGTTCCGCAACCCTGGTGGCTCCAGCAGTGACGTTGTAATCTGATGAAAAAAACACAAATAAAATCAATAATGAAAAACTTGCCATCGAATAATAAAATCATGTTCCTTTTAATTGCAAAATTCTTTCGCTTACCCTAAATATACATGGAATGTCCTTCTTAGTCGCGTGAATGACATCGGAGTCGCGTACGCAACTGACACTGAATTCCTCGTCCCGCATGTCCAATACCTGTGAGACGTACACAGACGGCAAAGCGTTGCGATCCGGTGATATATCGTACAAAAAGAGTTTGAAGTCACAGACGACTACGAATTGCCGAACCCAGCCTTTCTTCACGCCTCCCATTTTGGGAACTTTGACGTAGCCCTCGTAGGCTGTTCCGATTCCTCTCGTTGGGTCGATGCCGAGCGGTCGCTTTGCTGTTTTGTGAAACGAAATTATTAGAAAATAAATTTAAAAATAACAAAATTCACTCTTGAACAGAGCTGGGCAAAGTACCAAACAATATTCAAGCGCAAAGTACAAAGTATCACAGGTACTTGAAGTATTTTTGACGTACTTTTTTCTAAAACTTTTTGCAATTATGATTGTAGCGTTAAGCGTTATCTACGCTTTTAAAAAAGGTGCAAAGTAATATGCACATGGCTCATTGTAAAAAGTCGTTAATTTTCGTCGGTAATTCGTCATTTTGAGGCTATATTTTAAATATTTTCTTCACTTTTTACCCAAACAGATTCTCATTAAAAATGTGACGAATAAAAAAAACAAAAGTACTTGACACTTGAAATCGTAAAAAAAGTACTTGTGCACTTCAAGTACGGCCCAGCTCCGCTCCCGAATGTAATTTGCGATAGCGAATCGATAGTTACTTTTATCGTGGGGTACCGGGCACATGGCAGGTACTTTGTCACAGCAGGGCATGTGACAAGCGAAGCCGCAAACCTCGCAGACGACACCCTGCCTCGTCAGACCGACCATTAACGAGGTACAGTGATTACACTTAGTCGGTGCTGAGAAGGTCCGCACGAGAAACTGATGTGACTTTGGCTTCGGCTGTATACTCGTTTGTCCGTGCGACGCGGACGATTTGTTCAATAACTCGTGTGATAGCGGCGATGTTGGATCCTGAGAGAAGAAAAAAAACAGGAATCAACTATGACTCATCGTCTCTGTTCGAGAATGGAAAATCAATAACGATGGAAAAAAATACTTACGATACTCAGTTCGGAAAGATTGCTCTTACTACTCGCGATGCTCGGTGCTCGATTGTCCTCAATATCACCCTCCACACTATCGACGCTCCCGTGACGGGTGCTGCTCGCTGTTTCCTTCAGAAAATGCTCCAGGTATGACATTTGCGACGTGGGACGTTCCAAGACTGAAAGTTTTTTTTCGTAAAGATATATCAAGAAAACATGTCGCAAGATTCGGCAGCGTTTTTGCGGGTGCGAAGAGAGTCGATCGCTGTCTCGCGTATATAAAACGCTAGAGCGTTTTTAACGAAATAGTACATTACGATACAAGTGCGATTGACGAGTATCGTACAAAATTTTATTTCATAAGTTGTGAAAATGGGGCTTTGAGGCACACAAGGTGTGCGTAAAACTGCCATTTCCGCACCGACTGAAATAATTTTAATGAAATCAAAGAGAAAGTATCACACGGTGATAAACATCGATTGACTCTCGATCGCACTGAAATTCAACCCTTTCTACTGCCTACCCTCTGACAACCTTAAAGACAATTCACAGCACGGCAATCGAACAAACTTTGTTAAAACTTAAGTCTTACATCGTAAATATATTATTATCGTGTACGATTATTAGCGAGCAAAATCTACGCAAACAGTAAACCACAGCAAACCGAAGCCTCGCAGCTGATCCAGTCTTAAAATGAAGCTTATAAGTAACTACTGGGACATGCAACTTTCCACACATTTCTGCGACATTAAAGAAGAGTATATTGAAAAAAAAAGAAAAGAAAAAAAAATCACGCGAATGTGAACGAACATACGATTTCTTGGACGGACGAAAGCGCTCACACACACACATACACGAGGAAGATAACAACGACGCCTCTAATTCAACAGACACGTCTCTGTGTACTTACAGAACTTGCGAAATCGAGAAAGTTTTGGTACGGTTACGGGTCGTTAGGTGGTTGATGTGTTTGTTTTTCTTTTTAATGTCTTTCGAAATTTCGTACTCGACATAGGGTTGGTAGGGTTTGGAGGGAGGGATTTTCTAATTACAATTGTCACAATAATCATGAATTGGTATTAATTCGTACGCATTGTATGTAGACTATAAACATAGCGTTTTGTTGCTGTGTTAATGGCCATATACAATCGACCAGCGTCAAGAAAAAAAAAGTAGGGTAAACAAATTTTTTAAGTAAAAAAAAAGTAATAAAATGATAAGTCGCACTCCCTCGCAATAGTTATAAATTTACCAGGCGACGAAACGATGGCAACGGCATTGCGATTGATGATCGAGTTGACCGGAGCGAATCTAGTTAATAAGCGACATGTGGTGATGCGGGGAGCACGCATTACTGGTAGGGGTGATGACGGCTGGTGCACGATGATACGTTGGGGTTTTGTTGTAACGATGTTTGAAGTTTTGCTTGACGTTTTGTAGATAGGTAGAACAGCTGTCACAAATACAGTTTGATGATGAGCAACAAGAGGCCCCACACGCAGCTCGTTGCCCCAATAAACAGAGGCACTTTGTAGTCTAGAAATCAGAATTGCATACCGTACCGAGAACATCGGGTTACTATGCTGGTATCCCAGTAGCAACAATCGCAGTACTATTTGTTTCGACCTTTCAATTATTTTTTTAATTCTTTCGTTTTAAACAAAAATTCGCAAAAAATAAAAATAAATAAAAATAAAAATAAAAAAATACATGAGCAGCATACAACGATGACACTCGTATAGAAGGATTACGAACATTGAATTATCGTTCATATTATCATGGAGAGACATTTATTTCATTGACTTTCCCCACGTACCGTTTTTATACCCAGAAGATAATAATTAATAATAATCGAGGATAACATTGCTCCGAACCTTAATTATTACCTGCGAAAGATTCATCACCGATGCTCGTTGCAATGTATATAGATTACAAAACGTAATAAAACAGACGACGGGAACGTATAACAAAATTTTAACGCCGCTCGTTTGTCCGCTGGACCGCGCGACAACGGCGTTGTCTGTTATCGCAGAATTAGCATCGATTCCTTACCAGTAAGTTTCACTCTACGGATATAACGTACCGCTATGTAATAAATTTGTCGTGCGATTGACGAAAGGTGGATACGATAAAAAAAAACAACAAAAAATAAAAAAAATATATCATAAATATAATAAACGATACATCCGACATGTATATTTACACTATCAACTACCACTTTGCATGCACAACTACCATGAAGTTTATAACGCCACCGATAGACGAGTTACAAACTACTCGTGTACAAAGAAGATTGCTTCGTAAACGTGTCTTGTGGTGCATGCGAGGAAGCATCGCAACGGGACAGTCGATCGTCGGTTCGGCTCGGGATTAGTTTAAAATAAATGCCATACTTTAGTTTAATATGAATTAAGTTTCTTCCGAGGCTCGGGGAAGATCGGCGCTCGTCTTCGCGTTGCGACGCTCGAACTACTGACAACTTCGTCCAAACTAAACTCGTGGTGAATGTATAAAAGCATAAACAAAACATAAACGTTCCAAATCTACCTCCAAAATAGCCAGCTGGAGAAACGAAGATGTTTCAATATTACATAAACAGCGTGTATCGCCGCTGCTCGTGTAACAACGATAAATACTACATTCTCGTAAACGCGCTTTTTCGACATTCCAGATAACGCGGTACTATCATTTATACGATTGTTTTTGTACTTACAACCATCGCCAGAGTCCAGACGCGTCTGCAACTCTTTGATCTGTATCTCTTTCCTCTTAATCTCGTGCGACATCGAGTCCAATCGTTGCCTAAAGTCTCGCAGTTCCCTGCGCAATTCACGAACAAACAATTGTCATATCTAGTTGTCGAATGCTGTGACCGATGAGAAAATGTTTTTCTTTGATTTATTGCAGCGTCGCAACGGCCTAATTCCTCTTCTTCTCTTCCTCTTCTTTTTGGTCATTAATTAAGAGACTCATTTACGTGTCGACCCTGGTCGGGTCCGTTTTAGAACGATGTTTGTTTTATCTGTGTCTATTCATTGCGATTTTTTTCTTTCTATTTGAGCGCTTTTGACGTTCTTATTAAAAAGGCTATTTATTTGTGTGTGATCCTCTGACGTGTTCTGTTGCATGTATTGATTATCTGTGACAGCTAATTATGTGGTTTATTCTGTTATACCGGTTTGACAAGCGGATTGTCGTTTGCCTCTTGGAAAGCCGATATTTTATATTTTATTTATTTGTTGTGGACAGTCACCCAAAACGAAAACAGGCGCGGGTGTCATCACGCCATGTTTCTTCATTAAAGACCAATAACAAGAGGATTCCGAAATTAGACCGTTCAGAAGCCGCAACAAATCAAAGAAATAAATTGTGATATCTGCAGAGAAACAGTGCAGAACCGTTGGTGGTTCCGATTTAGAATACGAGCTACGTACTTTTGTGCCGCGATGAGATCGGACCGTGTTTTCGTGAGCTCTTCGGATATAGCTTGCTTCGCTTGAATCTCGCTCTGCAGCGAGCTTTGCAGATTAAGAAGCTCCATCTTGTCCAATTTCTGGGATCGTCGGTTCCGCCAATTTTTGTCGGTCATCGTCGAGCTGCTGCCCACGCCCCCGACGCCACCAGAGTGTTTCAAGAACTCGAGCTCCTCCGTCATCTTCGTAGCCAGTGCCTGTGAAACGAAAACTTTCCTATTTAATGCGCGCCCGACCGTTTACGATTAGATAATATTTCCAGTACGTGCAACGCACCTGCAAATATCCTCTAGCATCCTTCTCGTCAGAGACCCACTGGATTATTTCCGTTATCTGAGCCTCCCACTGAGCAATCGCTTCCTTCTTGTTCCTCAGCTCCTCGTACTCCTCCTCCAGTTGCCTTCTCTCGCCCTGAATCCTGTTCACGCTGTCCGTTACCGAGCCGAGCTCAATGAGCAATTTCTTGTTCTCCTCGGCGAGCATTATTTTCTCTCTCTCGTGGCGACGATTCAATTCGTTTATCGTATCCTCGCTGTCGGTTATGTTCTCCAATCTCGCCGCGTCCAATTTTTCCTTCGTAAGCTGCACCTCGCGCTCGAGCAGTTCCCTTCTGTTCTCGCTCTCGTGCAGTTGCTCCTGAATACTTCGGAGCTCGACGTTGTATCTGCTCTGCTGTTGATTCAAATTCTCGTTGTACTGCACCTCGAGCTTCTCGACTTCGGCCTTTAGCCTGTTTATCTCCTGGGTTGCAAGGGCGTGATTCGTACTCGCGTCGTTGCCCGACGTGCGCTGCCTTATCTTCTCCGTTTCGTCCTGCATCTGTTTGCAATACTCTTCGCTGCGCTCACGCAATTTTCGTTCCTTGCTCGTCTCCGCCATCGCCTCCTCCACCCTGTTCTCCAGCTCCCGGCGCAGCTTCTCCGCCTTCCTTATGTCGTGACGCAAGCTGTCGACCTTCTGCATCATCACCTCGAGCTCCTCCTCCTTGTCCCGCACCTGCCGCGATAATTTTTGCTTCTGCTGTCGCAGCTCCGACAACTTGTCCGTCACTTCAGTGTACTCGGCCATCGCGAGCTTCCGCTGCGTCAACGCGTCCTTCAGCTCCTTGTCCTGAAGCTTCAATTTCTCCTGGTAATCCAGCTTGTCCTTTATCGCCTCCTCCTTCTCGGAACGCAACACCCGCACGAGCTTCTCGAGCTCGTGCAATTTTGTCAAATCACCGTTGTCCATTATTCGTATCTCTCGTGGCGCTTCCAACGATTTCAATTGCGTCTCCAATTCTGCGTAAAAAAAAACATTTATATATTTTTACGTGATTTTATAGAAACGAATTTAAAAAGTGAAAACTTATTTCATATAAAGAAATAATAATAATTTATAAATTCGGGTTCGTTCATGGCCGGAAAAGAGAGCTGTGAACGGAGTCAAATTTTCGCTCACCTCCGTTCCTTTTCGTGAGCGTGTTAATTTCATCCTGAAGCTTTCTAGTCGCATTGTTAGAATCCGGCGAGATGGTCGGCGACGCGTTGCCGACGCCCACTTGATTCTTCAAGTCCGCTATCGTTTGCAGCAATCGTGCATTTTCCTCCTCGAGCATCGTCGTGCGCTTGTCCTTTTGCAGCATCACCGGCAACGAGCCCAGATCCGATATGCAGCTGTCGATGATTTGCTGATGTTAATAACTCGCGGCGAGGTGTACGAGGCTTTAAATTTCATCGTAGAAACATTCTTACCTTCCCTGTGTAAAACTAAACCCCACGAAGGGTAAGTGAAGAGCCGAGAACGCGGAATTAGCAGCCGGCGGAACGGCGTCCGAGCTACGAACGTCCGTGTCGTCGACGTCGAAATTCGATGTGTCGGTCGGTGAGGATACCTCGGGAATGTACGGCGCTGTACCGTCCCTGAGGGTGTCCCAGTTTACGCCTTCAAACCACGGATGTTTCTGTAAAAGATTAGCAGATTAATAAGTTTAACGCGCCGCGGGATAAAATTGAATTACCGCGAAATTGAAATTTAACTTCGTTGTTCGCAAACGTTCTGGGATTGCTACGAATTCACTCACTTTGAAGTCGTCAATTCCATTTTGTCCCAATCTCATTTCCGAGCTGCATATCAATTTTCTCATGAGATCCTTGGCCTCCTCAGAAACATTGTAAATGTCTTCCGTGGGGAAGTCAAAACAATTCTGCAACGAGAAACACATTTTTTTTCGAACATAAAACTAACGATTTCTCGAGGAGAAAAAGAAGTTGACATTTTTTTTTAATTACCTTATGATTCATGATTCTTCCATAAGTTTCGACTAGAGATTCAGCGTAGAAGGGCGTTTCCCCGTAGAGCATCTCGTACATGCATACTCCGAGGGACCACCAGTCGCATTCCGGTCCGTATCTGCCCTGCCCGTCTTCCATCGCTCGGAGTATTTCCGGCGATATGTAATCGGGTGTGCCGACCGCCACGTTACTCTGCACGGTGCCGTCCTCGAACAGTCTAAGACACGAGCCAAAGTCCGCTAATCTAATGTGACCGTGAGCGTCGAGCAACACATTGTCGGGCTTTATGTCCCGATGTACGTAACGCAAATCGTGTATCGATCCGATGGCAAGGACCATTTCCGCTATGTAGAAACGGGCCATGTCCTCCGGAAGTCTGTCCTCGAACTTGCTGAGAAGCGTTAGCAAATCCCCGCCGCAATAGTAATCCATTACCAGATACTGAAACGAGCAGAACATTGATGCACGATAATTTATTAGTCGTGTTCGAGTAAAAAAGTATTTTTCTTAATATATATTTTTTTAGGCCGTTAACGCACCAGATTATTGTCATCCTGAAAGGCATAGTGGAGATTCGTTATCCATCTACGATCTCCGTACACCAGCACGTCTCGTTCCTCCCTGAAGCAAGCGGTCTCCGCTCGTTTGAGCATCTCCCACTTGTTCAGAATCTTCATCGCGAATACCTTATCCGAGCCTCGCATCTTGACGACGCAAACTTCACCGAAAGCTCCTCTACCGATCACCTTGACTATTTCGAAATCTTCGCGGGCTAATTGTAGACTCTTTATGCACGTCGCCACGGGCTTCACTGCAAATCATAAATGAACACGTATGATTAGCTTTCGAAAGGTGCTATCTGGATGCAATATTATTGTTTTTTTGTTGTTTTCTTTTTTTTTATAACAAGCATTACCTACCAAACTCAATGAAATCCGAAACGGTCTTTTCGCGTCGCAAAGAAGAGTTGCAACATTCGTCGTACAGAATCAACAGAATATCGATGAGCGTTTCGATAGAAAACGTGTGACCCACCCGACCTCCCTGAACAGGACCACTGGTGAACAGCGTTTCCAGCTGACGAAGTCTCCCTCCTACCCCTGTAACACACAAAATCAAGGAATTATTAATGAATTTTTTTTACTGTACTGTAGAAAAGAAAAAATGGTATGTATCAAATTATTATTATTAAAATTTACAGGAAAAAAAGTGTAACACTTATAAAATCTGCATCTTAGTAATTCGATTGGATTTCACATGACCATGTACAGGTCCAGCCCATTCTTGAATTGGTTGCCCGACTCAGAGTCTATCACTGTAGTTAAGTAAATAAATAACGAAAATGAAATAATATAAATTTAGAACGTTTTATTTATTTATTTATCAGAGAAGAAAAATTGACTAACTAAATAAATAATAAATACATAAATATATAATGTTATACGTACATAAATAAACAAGACACAAGCAGGAAGAGGCGTTTGTCTAATAATAGGCAACGCGATCGTTCCATCGAAATGCTTGCACCAAAATTTTGCATGAGACCGTGGTTAAAAATAAAAAATGTCATTACCGTTGTTTGCCAAACCCTTTGGCATGATGTCGGGCGGAGGAAGGCCGAAGCGGGGAGTAGGATTAGACATGACGCCTAGCTGATGCGGCGGTCCTTCGCCACGGTTCTTCGAAGAAACCTCAGCCATTATTGTTGCGGCCGTTTACCAGCTCTGTAATGCGCTGCTGCATTACGCAATAGTATACTCGCTGAAAAATGCATTGATTTGTAAAGAAAAGGAAAGAAATTTACACAATGTATGAACGAAGATAACGCTATGACTATGACGGTTCGTACGTAAAGTTCTAAATGCTCGAACACATAATCGCCACGCTTTGAGTGCGGTCTTATCTCCACGCGTTCAAAAAATCCCCTCGCTTTTCACGGGTTTCAATTTAAAAAAGTCAATGTGTAACTTTGCGTGCAGAAAAATAATTTTTCATAAAAAAAAAAAAAATGTCTCATTGGCCGCAATCTCGAGTTGAGCGTTACGTTACGGAGCCAACACTAATCACTGATAACATTGTTTACAAACGCCCGCCTACATGCTCCGACGATTTACGTGCGGCTGATAAGGATTCAGCGCGAACAATCGCGTGGGGGCAAAAAGACCGAAACAACGCGCAATTCGGGACAAAAAAAAATATCGAACGGAGCGAAAAAAGTTATTCGCGATTGACTCAGCGATCGAGCAGCGAAAGGTGAGCGGACACGATAGTACTCGCGATCGTGCGCGGGGTGTACACAGAGAGACTCGGCAACATGGAAAATTACGTAACGTTAAAGTTTGCAAAGGTATTTAAAAGTACCGTGATAAAAATACGCGCGGAGAGTTCACGATCACGCTGGCCGCCGTTGGATCGAACGTGTTAGCGGACGTACGTGCGAGAGGCGATTGCACCCGCTTTTTGTACATCGTAAAAATAGTGCTAATGGGGCGTAGGGCCCCTCGCGACAATCGCGCGTGGACTTTTGGGCGAAATATACGTGTGTGTATATAAAGAGGGAAGGCGGTAGGAGAGAAGGTGAAAAGCCCCCGCCGAGCCGAGGCTCGTATACGCGAATCACAGCAATGAAAATACGTCTAATCGGGGGGGTGGAGGGGGGATTTGTGGTAGTAACGAGGTTTAATATTCGCCTGCGATCACACTGTTAATTCACCTCGATAGAATTTTTTTTCCTATCACTCGACTATTATTCGGGATAATATAACCTTATCCGCGACAATGCACTTCATCTTGATTTGGTTTTTTTTTTTTCGTATCGCGTGTGACGTAAAACGTAATGCACACTAAAAGGCTATTTTGCGTGTTGAGAGAAAAAAAACTGAGAAAAAAAATGTAACGTCGCGATATCGCGAATGCGGTAAGCGGCGAACTAATCCGATCCAACCGTTAATGAATAATCGTAACTGACGTTCGAGACGTGTTTATTGTTTGTCTTGAAAAAATTTGTTTATCATGCGCACCATTTAATTATCACGAAACATTTCGCCACCTCCGAACCCCCAGTAGTAATTCGTTTGACCCCCTGGCAGGCCCCATATAAAAAATATGGCAGCCCTACGTCACTTGGTGGGTGGCTCGAAAGTCGGAGCTACTTCAGCGCTCTTTGTTCGACTGGCGGTTGTTTGACGTAAACTTTAGAGGATTCCTGAGATTTTTCTCTCGCCGCTCGTCGCCGCCGCACTTCGTGCGCGTCCCGCGAACTTCGAGTTTCTCCGGGGAGACTCGCGATTGTTTCGTGAAAATTCGGCGTCCGGCAATGTCCGTACGTTTCAATTCGTGGGGATCACGCACAGCTGATGGTCCTCGTCGTTCAATTTTTTTACATTCGTTTTTCGCGAGATAAATCATCGTGTTTCAAATAAATGCACGCTTCTCATTTCTCGAGTTTCAATGCCGCACCAGCATCGACGATAATTGTAATCGTGACGAGGAGTTCAGCTGTTATTTCGCACGGAGGTACTTTCGATTTGGCCTTTTCCGTTATTATAACGTGGGTGCGCATGAGCACGGTCCTTATTTGGTAAGAATTGGCATCAGAAAATGATCGTGCGCATGCGCGATCACGTTATGCCGATGCAAAACACCCAAATTCCGTACGCACCAACCGCTCATCTAATTTATTATTCACATCCTGCAAACTTCCCATCCACCCTGCAATGGATGATATTTTATTGTTGAGACTGCTTGTAGCAACCCGCAGTAAAAACATCGAGCAGCCACGAGCTCTAATATCAAAGTAGGCTTGGGAGCATGAGATTACCGGAAACAGAGTAACGGTTTTTTTGCCGCCGCCGATCTTCGGCCGCGTCCCTCTAACTTCGGGTTTCTCCGGGGGCCTCGTGAAAGTTCGGTGTTCATTACCGCCCGTTGCAGTTCGTCGGGATCGCTTGAGACGCGCGCATCAGACGGGCCGCTTTTTCAATTTTCGTTTTCAGTTTTTTTTTAATTCGGTTTCCGCGGATAAGTGTTCGTATGTAAAAGGGACCCGAGCGTCTTTTTCTCAACCTTCGAAGAAGGGCCGGTATCGATGATAATCCTAACCGCGCGGAGTTCCGCAGCTATTTCGCACGGCAGACACTGATGCAAACCCACCAATTTCCGTAATTTCTTTTATCATTCAAATCCTGCAAATTTCCCATTCACTCTGCTACAGATGACCTTTTATTGTTCAGACATCTTTTAGCATCATGCAGCAAAAGCTTCGAGCAACGAAACGCTTTAATATCAAAATACGACTCGTGGCGAAACGTTTTTTTTCTCCCCCCCCTTTTACCCCCCCCCCCCCCCCCCCCGCCCCGCCACACACAACATCGGAAACGGCGCTCGCAATTTTCCGATACCCTTTGAGAAAGATCGGTCGACATAGTTCACCGATTTTCCGCTCGCCGCGTTACTTGTCGACATGTTTATGTTCCCTTTGTTATTATCCAGTCGCGCATCGACGGGCATCGGCGCAAATGCAGATAAATCAATTAACTAATCCGCGTCTTTGCATTTTGAATACATTTTCGTAATTGAACGAACACGAAGTCCGCGAAATTTCGATGACTGCGCGTTAACTCGGTCAAAGATTATCGTCGGACAAGACGAATGAAAGCTGCCGGAAACATTCGAGCGTAACAGTCCAGAGTTAGCGCGTAGGCGGCTGCGGCGGAACTTCCAACGCTCGCTCACCTCGAATTTTGATTGTACCAAAAACTCGCGCGCGCTTTTTTTCTCGTCGACAATCGATGAAGCGTCATCGCAGCCGGGAGCAACGCGATGACGTTGAACTGTGAGCTGTCGGAGAGCGAGTACACGAAAGATGATGAGACGTATCAGGTCTCCATTAGCGGTTATCGCCTCGCCGAGGTCACCCACGGCAAGCGTTTCTACGTTTACACCGTCGAAGTCAGGGACACGATAGGACGCTCGAAATACTCGATCAATCGTAGATACAGCGAATTCAATGCTCTCCATCGCATGGTAATTCGTCTCATCCATTCTACGAACTGTAACAAAAAAAAAAATCTCCGAGAAAAAAAATTTCGTACGTTGGGCGAAAATAACAGGAAACGAATTTTTTTTTTGCAGTTGAAGAAAGAGTGCGACACAGCTCCGTTTCCGCCCAAGAGAGTGAGAAACTCGCACCCAAAAGTACTGGAGCAGAGACGAATCGCCCTGGAGCTTTACGTCCAAAAAATGCTGAGACTGGAGACTACGAAGAGGCAGGTGTTGGAGTTTCTGGGAATCGAGGGAGCTCGTCAGCCAGACATGACGAGAAAAAGGTTTGAGCTGGTCGGCGGTTGATCTTTGGTGAACAAGAAAATCTAGCAATTTTTTTGTGTTTCAGAATCGTTCGAGAGACGGATGCGAGCGGGGAAGGTCGGATTTTCAATCACTGTCCTACGATAGGTCATCATCCGGTGATGACCTTCAAGTGTGATCCGTACGTGGAGGCTCAGTGCGGTGCGAGTCTTCCGGATATTGTTACTCAGGGAGTCCTACTAGGTATTTATAAGTCCGTAAATTATTAGGCGACTTATCTACGGAAATTATTATGCAATATTCGATATATATATAAGGCCACAGAAATGGTAGCTTATTGGCGTTTACATATTTATAAATGAGCTAGAATAAGAGGGGGGTTTTTTATATCTGTACATTATTTTGCGCTCTGATAATTCGACTGTTACGATTATTATTGTACTGCGTCCGAAGCATTTTATATACATAATTTATCGTGAGAGAGAGAGATGGATATATAAATCGTTATTGAAAAAAAAAACGAGAGTTAAATAAAAGTTTCGTGAACCGAACTCCGATGGCCAAACTCTCCCATTCACACGCCTGATTTCCGTCGATCGTCGGGTACGGCAGAGACCCGAGTTACCGACTGCTGATCGATGCGTCGGTAACTTTACGTTCGAGCATGTTTTTCGAGTAACTTTGTCACCTCGCGCGAGCTCCGATTATTCGACGGTCGATGAGAGATTATTGGTAGTTGATAAACAATTTTTTAAACGGAAAAAGTGTGAGCACTCGGTTGCAAAATATTATCGGGGAAGTTTCGAGCTGGTCATTCCAAGCGCCGTGGTCAGATGGGACGAGTACGAAAGTCCGACTATTACGCGAGCGCGAACGTTATTAAGGCGCAATTCTTTAAATATTGATTGAGAGTACAGGGCAGGGGCGTTCGGCTGGCCCGGAGAGACGGGAGAATGTAGCGAGGGAGAAAGCGCGAGAAAGTGGGCGGAAAGGGTGGAGAACGTCTATTATATATGATGGGCGCGGCTTCTCGCTTCGCTCTATATGGATTTTTTTCCTCTCGTTTATTTTTTATTTTTTTTCTTCTTTTTCTTAGCATTATAAATGCAGACTGTATGAGGTATAAATTTTTAATCGCGAGCCGCGGAAAAACGCTGGCTCGACGGTAATGTCGTTGTTACTGCGAGGCCACGCTGTAACTCGCCGCATAAAGCACTCGTTCGTTTTAATGTCATATTTTCATATTTATGATTCGACCCTTTGCAAATTTCAGAAAAAATGCAACTCCACGGTTTCGTCGCGGCTTCGCGTTTTCTCTGGATGGCGTGATCAACGGGTGGAGTCGATTCGGTGAGTCCAAAATAACTCCAAATACTTCACTGTAAAAAAATTTTACATTTAATGTGTCGGAATGGATGTTTTTATGCAAAAACTGGTGCATTAAATTTAAAGCACAATTTTTTCATTGAAATTGAAGTTAATTATTAGAAATAAAGTATTCCCATTCTTCTTAATACACTGCGGATTAATTTTTCATCACAATTGTACATGAAATTTAATATACCGGTTTTTGCATAAAAACTTCCAGTTTGGTACAATAAATTTCATATGAATTTTTTTTACAGTGTTATTATAATACTTGACTTAAGAGAATTGAAGGTCGCTACGAAATCCGTAAAAAAAAAACCAAATAGATGAAAATTACAATTTCACATGTGATTGCGAACTGTTTACTGAACATTATATTTCTGCAGGTTTTTGGGATGATTCTGAGCTTTTAGGATTGAAACTACTCAGGCCATGTTTACCATCCGGAATGTCGCGGAGTATTTGTTTAAAAAAATTATTCCACCCGTGGCGGCCTCGGCGGAGCCGCCGTCCCTCTCGGCCATTTCACAACCCCTCGTTCCTCGTTTCCAACGACCAGCAGCAGCAGCAGCGGCAGCAGCCCCTACTTTCGAGCTGCGAGAGAGACCCTTATGGATTTTTTTTCCTCTCGCAGCAGAACGACGACGGGACGGGGGTACCCTTTGGAACACCCCAGCATGCTCGTGGCATCGGAGCACGCAGACCTCCCTCCTCTCCCCGCAAACGCAGTCAGCCTAAAAAAAAAAAATTCACCCCCCAATTTGTTCGCCGCGAAGGTTTAATTGCGATATCGCAAGCGCTCTTCGTTTATCCAAACAGCTTGTCTCAGTTTTCTTTTTCTTCTTCTTAACTTTGCAAATGGACCGGGCATCGTTGCATCCAAAGAAAGCAGCTTATCTAGCAAAGCAGCTCGAAATATTAACTATCTGGCGTTAGCATCGATCTTTACAAAAAACATAAAAAGTCAAAAAAATTAAGAGTTCAGAAAAGCGCGAAAAAAGAATTTCTTTCAAAAAAATCTCGTCGATAAAAAAAGAATTCGCGATGCAAGAGATTGGAGCAATTAACGCGGTGATTAACGTTCGACCATCAAATTTCTAATAACAGCTTCGTTATAAATGATCTCGCTCGTGCCCGCGAAAAGTCCCCGCGCGCCTTAATTACTGCCCGTGTCTACATTATAAACTACATTCAGCGTGTAAAAAAAAACCAGAGTTTGGATAAGCGCAGAGGGAAAAAAACGCCGATCGGATCAAGCCCGGGTATTTCACGAGAGGGGTAAGCACCCATCCCTTCCACCCTTTCGATTCGTCCCTAGAGCGTCGAATTCGTCGGTCGGGGGGACAGGGCACCCTTAACCCTCGCCGCGAGCCGGGAACAGAAACCCTCGATTTGTTGGATCGTGGCTGTCTAATTGCGATATCGCTTTTTTTCTTCGTCCCCCCCTTCACCCTTCGCTTTCACCCGGATTTTTTTCGCCGTCTCCGACATTTCCCTGCGCCGCACCGGAGGCTCGCAGTTTTTTGCCCGTTACTTTCCACCGCCACCCGGTAATTATGTGGGCGCGGCGGACCAAACAAGGGGTTGCCCTCTCGGCGAGAGAAAGCGCGATGAAAAAAAACAACAAAAAAAAACGGCAAAAAAACTTTAACGAAAGGTCGCTGTATTTAAATCCCGCTGCGCGGTGAAAGGGGTTGGCCGATGCGGATGCTGCATTGCTTTCTGTTCCCCTGCATAAAAAAAAAATACAACAACCCACCGGCACACGCAAATCGGTGGCGCGAGGACGCGTGCAGCCGACAATGCCCGTGTTTGCACACCCGAAAATTGGCTGGGCTAAGAGAACGCTAAGAAAAAAACGGCTCATGAGAGGCAAAAAAAACTAGACAATGAACGAGATCTAATCCGTGCAGAGCGGGAGAGAGATATACACTGAATTACAGACGGGGGAAATGGAGACGAAGAAAAAAGAGATACGCGTGCTAACCGGACGAGAGGCAAGTCGCTCGTGCTGGTCGTGTATGGAAATTAGAGCCGGAAACACATTACCACCACAATCGGGGAACTAATTCCACGAAAGTTCCACTGACAACGAGGTCACACAAGCCGCAAGATCTTACGCTTCGTGACTCTGATTTGTGGGTTTTTATTCTTGACATTCGATCTCAGTTATTTCGCGGATTTATCGACGCAGCGTCGATACTCATTTTTGAGAAAAT
Organism: Ichneumoninae sp. A BG-2022a; assembly: GCA_030522665.1. Taxonomy (NCBI): domain Eukaryota; kingdom Metazoa; phylum Arthropoda; class Insecta; order Hymenoptera; family Ichneumonidae; species Ichneumoninae sp. A BG-2022a. Next base: position 13,585 of record JAPYZC010001600.1, on the reverse strand, counting down.
GTCGAACAGTGAGAATTCGTGGCTTTTAATTCCGAAAAATTATTACGCAGTTCTATTTAGTTCTTTGCATTTATCGACAAAGCAGTGAGTTTTATTTTTTAAATTAAATATAGAATACATTGAATTTGGTTGCTTCTAATTCCGAAAATTCATTAGGCAATTCAATTTATTTCATTGGATTTAACGACAAACTATTGCATTTGATTTTTTATAAGATATCGAGTACGTCGAATTTGTAGCTTCTAACTCCGAAAATAAGTTAAGCAATTCTATTTATTTCTTTAGATTTATCGACAAAGCATTGTGTTTAATTTTTAATAAAATATCGAATACCCCAAATTTGTAGCTTCTAGTTCCGAAAATTCATTAGGTAGTTCTGTTTATTTCTTTGAATTTATTGACAAGCATTGAATTTAATTTTTGATAAAACGTCGAGTACTTCGAATTGTTGGCTTCTAATTCTGAAAATTCATTAGTCAGTTTAATTTATTTCTTCGGATTTATCGAAAACCCATTGAGTTTAATTTACCCAGAATTCGTTGTCCGTCCGTCCGTCTGTCGGTGACATCCGCGTCGAGTCTCGTGTGTGTCCAGGTGCGAGCTCTAATGAGATTTATTACAGCCGCCTCTCGATCGGGCCGAGTGTGTCGCTCTCTCCGAACATCGCGGGACGAGATAAGCGCCGCGAGTAATCGAGCTTTCTTCTCCGCAGTTTGTATAAATATAAGCGTAACATATACGTAGACGAGCATCGATGCCTCGGATTAGAGCGGATCGAATTTTCCGTGGGCGATAAATTAGAATTTATGGAAAAACACCCGGGTTAAACTTTATAGTCTATATCGGGAACGAGAGCGCGAGGGTGATAGTCTGTACAAGCTAGACGCCTCTTTTATACTCCCCTTCCCCACTCGAACCGGAACTAATACACTTTTTTTTTTTTTTTTTTTAGTAGTCAGTTGCTATTCTTAGTCGGATGAAATTCTCGTCGCTTATTATCATTATAACATTTTTTTCTTTTTTTCGTAGGTCCACGTGTGAATGGGAAGGAACGAGAGATGATGAGCATGGAAGGGAGAGAGGGAAGCGATACGTCGATTACGTTGGACGAGGAGAACGTGGAAACGCTCGATAGGCATCGAGTATCGACAGATGTTTCCCATTTTTTTTCTTTCGGTTTTTTTTTCGTTTTTTTTTTTTATTTTTCCTCATCGACTCACTCGAACGAGCGCCGTTATTTCGCAAAAAAATCCCCGAAACCGATCGGTGTGCTTCGACGGTCTCTTCTGTGCTTCGCATGGCTCTCGCGACGTGCCGGGAACCGTTCCTGGGGCAAGGAACTCGCCCTCTCTCCCTTCCTCGTTCTCGTTCTTTCCCCGTCACTCTCTCCGTCTGTCTGCATGTCTGTCTCACTCCTTATATCCGCGTTGAGCCGATCATTTTTCAGAGGCTGGCGGGCTCTCTTGTCCTAACGCTGCCGCTAGCGCTGCTGCTGCTGCTCTTGCCTTTGTCACACAAAAGGATCATACCGGCCTCGGAAAATTCTCTTTTCACGTGCTCGTTATAAGTTAAGCCTTTTAGGTTCGCAATATTCGACGCCGCTGTGTGCTCAAAGCTTTGCAAAGCATACATATTTTGGAATACATAAACAAAAAAACATGTGACAATTTGGATTTTTTAAATACTTTTTTTAAAATTAATTTTATTACTTAAAAAGAATAAACCTTTTAGAGTCGCAATATTCACCCCTGATGTGCGCTCAGAGTTTTGCCAAGCATAGAGATTTTGGAATACATAAAGAAAAACCATATGACTAGTTGGAGAAAAGGAGACTTAAAAAAAAATTAATTTCTTTAATCAGAAAAAGTAAGCCGTAAAGTAAAGTAACATAAAGTAAGAGTCACCATATTCGAAGTTTTACCAAGCATATCAATTTTAGAATACGTAAACAAACCAAAATGTCACAATTCGTATTAAAAAAACTTTTTTTAAAAATTGATTTCATTAATTAAAAAAGGAAATGCTTTTTTAAACTTTAGTTTAAAATGCTTTTAAAGGCATACGAACAAATTCCTGGTCGTACATTAATATCGGTCACCATTATCGATACTTCGGGTCTCAGTATCGGCGCTGAGCGCGTATAGTCGAACGGGTGTTTTAATCGTAAAAAATGTACCTCACACGATCACTCGAGCGTTCGAAGAGATACGCTTTTTTCCCGGTTCCACCCCAGAATTATGATTAATATCTCGAATTATAAGTGTCCGATTTTTTAGGGGGAGATAGCCGTCGGTGCGCAGCTCCCTCGTTTCCCAATGAGTGGACATTTTTTTTCTCTATCGTCTGTGAGAGGATTTCACGTGAACGTGGGCCGCGGTCACTTTTTGGGCACGGGATAACCTTGTAATCCTTCGTGATACACTTAGATAGGAGAAACGAGACCGCGCTCAGTTTTTTCTTTTTTTCGGGGGATTCTTGTAGGCCTCGGAGTCCTACAAGCTATGCTCTCCGTGCACCCTCCCGAACAGCGAGCGATGCGCCTGTGGAAAAATAGCAGCGAGTCAGGAATAAAAAAAAATATAAAAAAACCGGGAATATCGGGTAATCCAGGCTGGACAGGAATAACGAGTGTTTGATGACGGACTAGTGCGGGCTCTGCCAGAGGGATCCGATGTTTCCTAGCTCGGCTGGCAACGACTGTGGAAACCGAGGCGAACCCGACTAGGCCACCGCTAACGGTGTACCCCGAGGAGCGTTTTCTGTGGGGTCGGCCCGGAGAATAAAAAACGTTTGTGGGGCACGCGCGCGTACCCTCGGCTCTCTACCCCACGAGCCAGCCTCTAGCGAGGGCTACGAGCGGTTCTATTAATTCTTTTTTTTACACATAGGAAAATCAACGATTTACAAAGACACTAACCTATCCTCGAAACTGCTACCAACAGCTTCGGGTAAAAATTATTTTAACAATTTAAAAAAATTTAATTTCTCGTCAGCAATTTTTTTTACACATAGAAAAATAATCGATCTATAAAGCCATTAAGCTACCTTCGAAAATGCTACGAACAGCTTTACGTAAAAATAATTGAAACTATTTTGTTTCTTTACTTTCTCGTCATTAATTTTTTTAGACAGAAAAATCGTCGGTTTATGAAGCCACTAAACTACTTTTGAAACTGCTACTAACAGTTTCGGGTAAAAATCATTCAAACAATTTTTGTTTCGCTAATTTCTCGTTAGTACTTTTTTTCCACGTAGAAGCATCTTCGATTCATGAAGACACTAAGTTACCCTCGAAACTAGTACTAACAGTTTCGCGTAAAAATAATTTAAACAATTTTTTTGAACATTTAGTCAGTAATATTTTTTCTTACGAGAGTCAGACGAATTTTTATTTTTCCCCGATACGACCGAACTTATCTCGGAACTTAGTTCGTCGAGCCCCTCGCTAGCTCCAGCCCGCGCATAGGTAGACCTGACCCCCTTCGGGGCTTTTTTTATACAAGGGTTTTTCCCGACACCGGGCAGGAGGGAGACCGTTTTTTTCATCAACGTCGAGGGGGCCCCCCGAGTCTCTAGCCCGCGCGGTGGGTCGGGGCTGTTTTTTTATATTACTTCCATGGACCAGCATCTGTACCCCCCCGTCGATGGTGTTCGGCGTGCGTGGATCGAACGCGAAATTTTTCAGTCAGCCAAGTCAGTCACTCACCTGGCCCACATCGACGCGGTGAGTCCCAGGAACAGAATTTTCTACGTCCCGAAAACAAGCATTACGTATCGTCGAACATGCCGTAAGATCTCGGGCTCTTTTATCGCTCCGGCTGTTCTCGGAAGTGCGCGATTAATTGTCCCTACGTTATCGCACGTGAATTATGGCATCGGGATTCGCGCTCGCGTGATCGTGGCAGTGTTTGAGCAACGGAAATAAAATTCGAAATAAAAAAAATTATATACATATAAATATATAAATTATCTATTTATAAATATTAAATAACTATTTATAAATATGCAAATAATATATTTATAAATATATAAATAATAGATTTATAATCATATAAATAATATAAATAAATGCTTCGGGCGAACCGGAAACATGACAGATGGCTTACAAAGTGCCCAAAACGTTTTCTCGCCTAATTGGGAACAAGGAGGGTCGTGTAATAATCGTTTTAATTAATGCAACACTCGAGCAGCTACAAAAGGAAGGACCAAAAAAACACAATGCTTACCGCTGACTTTTTTATATCGCGCGAATTAAAAGTGTCACGGAGGAGACTGAGACTCGTTTGTCCGCGCCGAGGGTGCTTTCTTAACTCCCTCGCTCCGTCTCTCGGCTCATCCCGTATTCTCGCGCGATTTATGGCGACGCTTTTTCGCCTCGTTTCATTTTTTTTTTCATTTCTCTTTCGCTCGCTCTCCCGGCGTTCACTCGAGCCCGTATAACGAATCGAGAACGTCGCGCGGCTAATTTTCCATAATTTCTAAAAAAAAACAAAAAAATGCTCCTTTTCTCCCATCTACGTTTCTTCGCGAGGCCGCACCGGCAGACGCACCGCCAGACTTACTGGCTTCCTCGCGCTGGCGCTCCCACTCTCGCGAGAGCGCGAAATGGGCGAAATGAAAAATAATCTCTTGTACATATAGCGACGTCCTCGCTCGCGTAATGGAGGGTATTTCGCGCTGCAAAACATCCCGCGGCCGTAACTGTATCCCACGCGTTATTTTTTCCCCCCGAACGCCCCGCTGACGAATACTCCGCGATTCTCTTCCATACCGCTCTTCGCCGCGACGCTCGCGCTCCGTCCCCTCGCCCCGAGGCCCGCGAGCAGTATCCGTCTGGAGATGAAAGCTCAAAGGAAGAAAAACATTATATTAAAAAATCCATTAAACATATTTAAATTTATTTATTTATGCGAATTTATCGAGAAGTCGCAGAAACGCTGTTTCTTATGAAACAAAAAGATAAGATAAAAAAATAGATGCCGAGTATTTTATTGCACAGTATATGGGGAATATAAAATTATGTGCAGAGGAGGATTTTTAGCATTTTTCTTTTTTGGGCAGCGCAAATGAAACGTCCAGTCTCAAGTGTTTCATTTTGCCCCGCCCACTCTCGCGTCCGATATCACATATTTTATGATAAGAAAGAGTATTATAATGAAATGCATTTCGCATATACGGTGAATCGAACACACCTCGCGGTTGTCGACTTTTACGAGCAATCATTTAAAAAATGACGCTTACGAATATTCTGCGATTCTCTTCCATGCCGTTCTTCGCCGTGACGCTCTGCGCTCCATCCACTCGCTGCGAGGCCCGTCAGCCGTATCCGTCCGGAGATGAAAACTCAAAGTCAAAAAATAAAATGATAAAAAGCGGTACATTTTTGCATTAAAAATATTTAAATTTATTTATTTACGCAAATTCATCGCTGAAATGCAGAGTCGCTGTTTCTTATGAAAAGAAAAATAGTATAAAATTTTCAAAAATATACCGAGCGTCCACGAAATATGTAGAATGTATAACTACGACCATTTCTGCCAATTTTATCGCGCAGGGTAATAAAAAGGCCCGTCTCGAATGTTCTATTTTGCCCCACCCTCTCTTACAACTAATTCTCTACCGAAAAAATACTATAATCTATTTCACATACAACTCGAATCGGACCGACCTTATCGCGGTTATCAACTTTCACAATTATTAAACAAAAACTCCCCAAAAATAATACTGCATGGCATGTTGCTAGCGGTCGTCGAGGCTTAGATATCTATTCATATACAGGTTCGACGCATCTCCAACTCCGAAAAGCTTCGGAAATCTATGGGCACAGCTCAAATTTATTTTTTACTGCGCCCCTAATAATGTTCTAATGTCATTTAAATTTAAAAAATACAATAAATTAGTCTGGGAATACATATTAAAAAAAAAGTTGCTGTTCACGCGGCACCACATGCAGCTCACGCTAATTGCCACAACTTCAAGCTCGTATATCTCACAATCTATTAAAAAAATCATTATTAGAAATTCTAAAAAAAAGAAGCCTCATTCATCGTTTCACAACTCTTGAGTTCCAAAGCTAGCAAAGTCGGCTCCTATCCCCCTAATATAAATATCGCGAAGCACATTTAATAATTCCCCTATAAAACCCAAACAAAAAAAAAAGTTCTGCACGATCCTCCAAGCGAGCTGCGCTCCGCTCGACGATTTTCCTCGCGCTGACCTGAGACGTTTCCAGCGGCAATTGTTACGCCGCAGCTCGTATCCCGCGCCTCAGCATCCCTAACATTGTATCCATGATATAAAATACCTCCCACGTAACATAAAAAATGATATATGCGCGCCGCATACATAGAGACATGCCTAGCTATAACGACATAACGTCGGAGAAGTGGCCTGGGGTTTTTACCGGAGAGGAGAGCCTGGAAAAGGATACACTTTGCAGAACTCCAAAAATCTTCGGAAATCTATGGGCACAGCTCAAATTTATTTTTTACTGCATCCCTAATAATGTTCTAATGTCATTTAAATTCAAAAAATATAATAAATTAGTCTGGGAATACATATTAAAAAAAAGTTGCTCTTCACGCGGCACCACATGCAGCTCACGCTGATTGCCAGAACTTCAAGCTCGTATATCTCAGAATCCATAAAAAAAAAAACCATTATTAGAAATTCTAAAAAAAGAAGCCTCATTCATCGTTTCACAACTCTTGCGATTTCGAGTTCCAAAACTAATATAAACATCGCGAAGCACATTTAATAATACCCTTATAAGACCCAAAAAAAAATAAAAATTCTCAACGATCCTCCCGCCGAGCGAGCTGCGCTCCGCTCGACGATTTTCCTCGCGCTGACCCGCGACGTTTATAGCGGCAATTATCCCGGCGCAGCTCGCATCCCGCGCCTTAGCATCCCTAACATTGTATCCATAATATAAAATACCTCCCACGTAACATAAAAAAAAATATATGCGCGCCACATACGTAGAGGCATGCCCAGCTATAACGACGCAACGTCGGAGAAGTGGCCCGGGGTTTTACCGGAGAGGAGAGCCTGGAAAAGGATACACTTTGCAGAACGGAGTATAAGCGAGCTCCATTTTGTCCTGGGGGTCCTTAGACGCCCTCGTGCTTACACCCACACACGCGGCTCCCATCCGACATGCACACCCACACACGTCCTCGTGTATTCCCCCTACGCGCACTTCCAAAGACTTCTCTCTATCTCCATCGTGCGCGAGCCGAACGAGAATGCCCGACGAGAGGAGCGCAGGATCCTTTTTACCGACACACCGAGAAGCGCTACCTTCCCGCTTCCCGGAGCACATACTCATTAGATCTCCGACACACATGAGATCACACAGCATCCCTCCCCCCACCCCCTCGCCCCGCACACGAGCGAGTCCTTCCGGGCTTGGCCGTGTGCGTTCCGTCGTTATAAGCGAATACCCGCCCGAGAATTCAGCGTGTGTGTATCGCGCTCTCCTCGAGGGGTTTCGAAAGGCCGGGAAGGGATGCCGCCGTTTCTTCTCGTGCTGTAAGAGAGGAAGAAAAAAAGGAAACGAAGGAACGGCACGGTTATATACGCGGTCGGTGCGCAGGCGCAGCACGCGAGATATTGATAAAAATTCGCGTTCACCCCCTCGCTTCTGGCGGCCTCGCGCGGGCTAACGTCCCCCCCCCTCCCTCCTCCCCCCCCTCCCTCCTCCCCCCCCGCCCGCCGAGCGGCATCTCAGAAGATATTCTTATGTCGAGGAGCCACCCCCATCCGGCCGAGGCTCTCGTCGACTCTCCCCCATCTCCCCCCCCCCCACCCCTTCCGCGGGCTCTTTTCACCATCGGCCCGGAAGATACCTTCCTTCGGTCGGGCGTACCTTATTATAGGATATTAACATAATTATTAATATTTTTACCGTCGAAGACTTCGGCGCGGGGCCGAGGGGGAGACACGTTAACAAGCCCGTAACGATGCCGCTTCCGCGTATTATGCAATATAGAGCTTGGTAGGAAATGTAGGTTTCGTTATGGGCTTTGGGCTCGGGGGATTTTTTTTTTATTTTTTTTTTATATGAATTTTGTTATTCCTTTTTTTGCTTCGTTACCCTGGCGGCGTGTTGTATTCGGGGAAGTTTCTCTGACGTTTTCGTTGATCATTTTGTTTTTTTTGGTCGCGTCTGTAAGCCGCGCAATGCTGTTGAAGTTATTTCATTGGGCTTTGGATTTTATGTATCCTTTATAGAGTATTATTTTTTTTATTTTCTCTCAACTGTCCGGGAGAAGTTGTGAGACGTGAATTTATTATTGTCATTTTTTTTATTTATTAATTAAATCCTCAACGTCAATACGGAATAAAAAATATGGTCGAATCGACTAAAGATTCGGGCAGGGAGATTCAAATAAATATTTTGTTGATGCAGTTGAAAGGTTAATTCAAAATTTTTTTAGATTGTTACACCAAAATATTTTTGAGGCATAAAATATTTTGTTCGACCAAGAAAATATTTATTCGAACGTCACTGCTTGAATCTTTAGTTGATTCAACTGAATTTTTTTATCAGTGTAGCAGATTTAATTACCGGTGCACATTGAGCCGATGCGAAGATCGAGATTGACGGACATTGAGTTAAAATTTTTTTTTATTATATATAGAAGCAATTTCTTTCCCTTTTTTTTTGCTTCATTACCCTGCGTCATGTTGCATCCGCGAAAGTTTGCCCGCCATTCTCGTTGATAATTCTCTTTATTTATTTTTCTCGCTCGCCTCACTAAGCCGCGCAATGCAGTCGAAGTGATTTCATTAGTCTCCGACCTTTTACGTATTCCTTACCGACTATTTCCTTTATTTTCTCCCAACCACCCGGTTAGCAGTCGCGAGATCTGAATTTATTATTCTCATTTCTTTTTATTACAAATGAAACCCTCAACGTCAAGCCGGAGCCCGCCTTCTATGTAGCGCGTAACAGATTTAATTACCGGTGCACACTGAGCCGGCGCGAACATCGAGATTGACGGGTATTTGAGAGATTTTTTTTCATTATATATAGGAACAAGGGCAAGAAATGGCGAAGGAGCTTTAACCATATTAAATTTATCGATCATAACTGGAAGCTTGGGGTGCTGGTGGGGGGGGGGGAAGGGGGAAGTGCCGAGAAGAGCGCAGGCCGAGGGTGAAAAAAAACGAAAAAAAATGACTGTAGGGAGACATCAGGAAGATAAAGGGGCCAAGAACGGAGGAGAGTCCGGCCGCAATCAAAGGGCCGTATCGCCTCCGGGCTTCGACTGAGGACGGTAAATTTTTGAGGGATCGCGCCCAGCCCGCGACAGAGACGCACATATCGAGAACACTTTCTTCATCCCTTTTGTCGCGGATCGCCGGACGTTCATCCTCGAGCCGGTCCACTTTAGAGTCGGAGCGGGAAGATTCGCCCGACCGGGCGTAAACAATGAGATCGTCGGGCAGGCTCGTCGCAATTAAAAGCTTCTGGTTCAAGTGTTTCCCGACTCGTCTTATCCGCGGTGCGACGACGACGGTGATTGGCGGAAGGTCGGGGCCGGGGCTCGCCCGAGCCACTACCCTTCGGACGCCCCGGCAGAATCCGCGCCGATCAAAGGAGGGATTATTTCATTAAGGGGATTAATCGCTCGTGCCGACGGACCAGCAGCCCCGAGTCGATATTCCGTAATTTGACTATCGATGCTCGCGGGCATTCCAGACGGCGCGCACTAACTCGGATAACCCTACCACCCCCCCCCCCTTCCTCTTCCCCCCTCCTGAACGGAGTCTCGGGGAAACTTGAAATGGACATCTATCCAAAGTCCAGCAGATTCTTCGTGCTCGTTCGATCAAGAGGCATTTCAATTATTCGCGAACCTTTAATCGTCGCGCTAATTTCGTTCCCGTCGATGCGAAGGCAGTCCTTTTGGGGGTTGTTTTTTTAGAGGGTAGTTCGAAGCGGTGCATGCTGGGCGGGATGGCCGATCGTTTTTATCTTACATTTATGCTCGTTAATGCCTGGACTGTTTTCCTGTAATTTGAGGATCGATGACTCGCGAGCGTTCCCGATGGCGCGCATTTTCTCGGATAATCCTATCCAGTCTCCTCCACCCCGAACGGAGGAGAGGGAAACTTGAAATGGAGATCCATTCAGAGTCCGGCAGATTCCTCGTGCTCGCTCGATCAAGAGGCATTTCAAATATTCGCGAACGTTTTATCGTTGCGCTAATTTCATTCTCGTCGCTGCGAAGGCGGTTCTTTTCGGAGTTGCTTTTAGGTCGGTGCGTTAGTTAGATAGATTTTTTATTTATTTTTATTTGATTTTGAAATAATGTGATTAATCCCTTACACTGAGAGAAGGATCTAGGAAATATGACTCACGGAGAAAAATAGTTCTGTTTCTCTAACAAAATGTAGATCGTTAATAATCTATTGTTGTGGCAACAAAAATATTTCGTTGCTACAGCAAAATATTTGCTGTCACCACAAAATATTTTGGTGTCCCTATGTTAACCGGCTAAATCAGTTATGGTAACAAAATTCTTGTCGTTCCAACAATTTTTTTTTCTCCGTGCTACATCACTTGAGAGACATTACCATAGAACATAGTAGTGGGAAACTAGGGCGCCACCTATGGTAGGAAGTACCGGATTTATAAGAATTTTTCGTAGATATATTATGGTAAAAATTCTTGGAAAATCTGAGACTGCGCCATAGGTGGCGCTCTAGTACCCTATTACTATGTACTACGGTAATTTTTCTCAGATGATCGGTAGTTTTTACTACATTCTTCTCTCAGTGTATCATTTACTAAAAAAAGTACCAGTGTCAAGTAGATTTCCTCACATAAACTAAAACATACATTTGTAACTAAAACATGAATAGTACAGAAAGCGCAAGTTTAGACTATGAGCCACATTACCGATTTACAGAGCAGGTTTATATTTAGGAATATACAGAAAGATCGTAGGTAGAAAGGAGAGAGGAAACGCGACAACAGTGCAGAGTTGGCCAACGCATAATTCCACCTAGACTATAGTTACTAATTGCAAAGGCAGGCTAAGGGCCACTCTATCACCCTAAATGGATTGGCCTGCCGGATGAGTTGGACGATCGTTAAATATTCGTACATTTCTGCCCATTAATGCCCGGTCCGATTTCTTGTACCAGTTTTATTTCGTTGCTCCAGTAATTAATAAAGAGCATGAGGTTTAGGAAGCCGCGACAACACTTTCAACCTTCAGAGATCTACGATCAAGATGCGCCGAAATTGGGGTTCGAATTATCCAAGATGTGAAACAAAATCGTCTACGAGACGACCCATCCGATTTTATTCCCAAAAAACGGGGCAAAAAGCCTGGTTCATGGATAGCGAAATTGGAGTTTTTGCCAGCAAGCAACGTCCCCGTTGTTCCGCGTCGCTCTCGCGATCCCCGTGGTATTTAAAGCCTCTCCGTCCATCTTCACGGGCTCGCCGAGCGATTCCTGAGGCGGTAATCCCTCGGTCACCCTCACGTAGCCCCAAAAAAACGTCTCCGCGCTCAACCTCCCCCCTCCCGACGTCTACACACTGTCCAGGAAGGTTTCTTACCAAAGCGTGCAGAAAACACAGAACCGTGAAACGCCCACGTGAAAAGGGAGACCGAAAAAAAAAAAAAAACCGCGATCAAGTAGGATTACTCAGGAGCAATATGTTCTCTCTCTTACTTTCGCCGCGCGCGGTCCACGCAGCATCCGGCCGCTCTCTCCCGAGTTTTCCGGACGGTGTTCTCATCGAACCCTATGCTTTCTGTCTTCTACTTTTCTCTCTCCATCCGCACACACACACATGTACATGCACGTATATACAAACACATATGCGCTCTCTCGTTTCCACCCTCTTCCCATCTCGATACAAACGGCTCACATGCCGAAGGGTGGGGGTGCGGTGACCTTACGTGTTATCCCTCCAGGCTCGCGGGCAACGGCCGTTATCTGGAGAACCGCAGCGAGCCGAGACCGAAATGAGAGACGAATAACGTGTGTTCTATCGTTCTCGCGGCGAGAATCTCATCGTTTCTTGCCCTGGCCCTTGGCGGGTTGGGGTGGGGTGGGGGGGGGGCGAGGGGGTACGTCGTCACGCTGATCAGAGGCGACTAAACGCTGACCGAGGGCATTAGCCATCTTCAGATAAAAAACCAAGAATCCCCAAAACTTACGTTTTTTTCTTCGTCGTTTCCCTCCGTCCCGCGAATCGATGTTCTGCCGAGTAGCGCGGGTATTCCCAGTACGAGCGGAAATTGGCGTGTGTATCCGAAGGGATGCCGGAGTCGGGCGGGATGGTTCGGATCCGCCCGTAAGACAGGATACACCCGGGGAGAGGAGCGATATGTATATTGCGCGATACGGGCCGCGAGGAAAATATCAAGAACGTTCGTAGTCGTCGGGCGGAGAGACGCGGAGGACGTCGCGCTCTCACCGGGCGGACCCGCGGCGCGAGGGGTAAAAGTCCGCGAGCCATTTTTCCCCATATAATTATAAGAGAGGGACGTCGGGTGTTGCTATGGTAACCCGCTCGCACACACGCGCCTACACACACACACACAAACCCTCGCTATGATTCTCTCTCGTTTCTCCGACATTCCCTCGCACTCGCTCTTTTTGCCATTTTTATCTTTCCCCCGGTTTTCCTTTCCCGCTCCCATTCGCGGCGGCACCCCGTTTACTCGTACGCCCGAGGACGGCTACGCGGCACATGTGCCACTCAGCCCGCGGGACGTGTGTAAGTCTTTCGGGACTCTCTTTCTCCCCCACCAATACCAACCGGTCGTCGTTACTTTCACCTCCGCAGCTTCCGCTCACGGCGTGCGCGCTCCGGCTCCCTGCGACGTTTTCCTCGTTTATTTATGTAGGTAGAGAAGCTACCCCGCGCACAGGTACACTCGACGGGATTCCCGCGCCGAGCGTCCTCCGTGTGCTTGTGTTTTGTAATGTTTCCGCGACCATGGCGGATTCCGCTGCATCGTCGTTTCCGGTGAGCGCGAGAGGCCGCGGGCCTGGGAGGGCTCCGTGAAATTAATGTATTTGTTCTGCGGCCACCCTCGCACACGGACCTCCACTCACACGCCGTCCCGAGCGCCATCCTCCTCGCCTCCTCTGTGGTATTGCTGGCCTCGTAGCTCCTCTTCTAGCCACGTTATTCTTTCTTCTCTTTTTTTTGTTTTTTTGTTCTACCGAGGACGGAATGTCCGCGACCATTATTGCTTTCTTGGATAATGGATGTCCTCCTCTACGCCTTCGCTTCCTCTCACACGCGCCGCGAACACGCGATACGGACACGTGTGGTACACGGTGTTGAGGATTAAAATAAAAAATATTTTAATTCGTGAAAAAGATCACTGTAAAAACATTTTTTATTTAATGTATCGGACTGGAAGTTTTTATGCGAAAACGGGTACATTGAATTAAATGTACAATTATGATGAAAAATTAATGGACTTATTGAAATTAAAGTAAATTATAAAAATTACAGTACTTTTGCAGGACAATTAAAGTAAATTATTAAAAACGAAGTATTTCCAATGTTTTTAATACACTGAACATTAATTTTTCATCA